>ML245907.1:2210-27612 GCA_005239495.1 Nicotiana undulata | reverse complement strand
GCTGATCAAATAAGTCATCAATCCTCGGCAAAGGATACTTGTTATTGATAGTAACCTTGTTCAACTGCCGGTAGTTAATACACATCCTCATTCAGCCCTCTTTCTTCTTCACGAACAATACTGGAGCACCCCAAGGTGAAACACTAGGCCTGATGAAGCCTTTATCCAACAAATCCTGTAACTGATCCTTTAATTTCTTCAACTCTGGCGGAGCCATACGGTACGGGGGAATAGAAATGGGCTGAGTTCCCTCAACTAGCTCAATACAAAAATCAATATCCCTGTAGGGTGGCATACCCGGCATGTCAGCAAGGAATACCTCTGGAAATTCACGAACCACGGGCACAGACTCCATAGAAGGAATATCAACACTAGAATCACGAACATAGGCCAAATAGGCCAAACACCCCTTCTCGACCATGCATCGAGCCTTCATATAAGAAATAACTCTACTAGAAGAATGACTAGGAGTCCCTCTCCACTCTAAACGAGGTACTCCTGGCAAGGCTAAGGTCACTGTTTTGGCATGACAGTCCAGAATAGGATAATAGGAAGATAACCAGTCCATGCCCAATATAATATCAAAGTCAACCATATCAAGAAGCAAGAGATCAACCTGAGTCTCCAGACCACCAATAACTACTACGCAAGCACGGTAGACTTGATCTACCACTATAAAATCACCCACCGGCGTAGACACATGTACAACAGTACTCAAGGAATCACGGGGCATGCTCATATATGGGGAAAAATACGAGGACACATAGGAAAATGTGGAACCTGAATCAAATAACACCGAAGCCTCTCGGCTGAAAACTAAAATTATACCTATAATAACTGCATCAGAAGCCTCAGCATCTGGACGAGCAGGAAAATCATAACACCGGGGTTGGGCCCCTCCAACCTGTATATCTCTAGGTCTACCTGCTACAGGCTGACCTCTACCTCTCATGGCCTGCCCTCCACCTCTATGAGTCTGACCTCCGCCTCTGGCACCACGAACACCACCCCTAGCTAGCTGAGGGGGTGAGGGTGCACCTGATGCGGGAACCATGGCACGGGAACCCTGATACTGAGAACCACCAAAACCTCGGGGCAAAACCTAGAAATATGCCCCATACCACTGCAAGTGAAGCAAGACCTTGGCTGTTGAGAATACTGACCCTGGAACTATCCCTGACGACCAGAATGACCACTCTGATAGCTCTGAATCGGCGATGCACTGATGGACGCTGAAGGTGCACTGCGGGATACCTGGAGTGCCGACTGATAAGGCCTAGGAGGATGAACTATGCCAAAGGGATCTCAGCCTCCAGATGAGGCACCACTGAAACGGCCAAAATGACGAGGTCCCTTGTCAGACCCCTGTCCACCACCCTGGGATAATACCATCTCAATGCGCCTAGCCACATCGGTTGCATCCTGAAAGGAGATATTAGTACCCGTCTCTCTGGCCATCTGAAGCCTGATGGGCTGAGCTAGACCCTCAATAAACCTCCAAACCCTTTCCCGATCAATGAGGAGTATCATAATGGCATGCCTGGCCAGCGTAATGAACCTGGTCTCGTACTGAGTGACGGACATGGAGCCCTGTTGTAGACGCTCAAACTGCCTTTGAAGATCTTCTCTCTGAGTAACTGGAAGGAACTTCCCCAAGAACAACTCGGAGAGCTGACCCCAAGTCAGAGGTGCAGACCCAGCTGGTCTGGTCAAGCAGTAATCTCTCCACCAAGTCTTGGCGGTGCAAACAAGACGAAATGTAGCAAAATCAACTCCATTGGACTCCACAATGCCCATGTTTCGAAGAACCTCATAACAACTTTCTAAATAATCCTGGGGATCCTCTGATGGTGCACCCGTAAATGTAGTAGTGAATAACTTGGTGAACCGATCCAACCTCCAAAGAGAGTCTGCTGACATAGCTGCTCCCTCAAGTGCTGGTGCCACAATACCCGACTGAACTACTCCGACTGTCTAAGGTGCCGGAGTCTAGAACTGAGTGGCAAACTGCTCTGGCGTTGGATAGCAGGAGTCTGGGTCCCTCCCCCAGCCTGAGATCCAGATGGTGCAGTAGGAAGAAGACCGGCCTGAGCCACGCTCTCCATGAGTCCCACTAAGCGGACTAGAGCATCCTGAAGCACTGGGGTGGCAATGAACCCCTCTGGGACCTGAGCCGGTCCAACTGGGACTGCCTGAGTAGGAACCTCACCGGCAAAGTCTACCTGTGGGTCCTCTACTGGAGCTGCTGCTCTAGCTCTGCCTCGTCCTCTAGAACAGCCTCGGCCTTGGCCCCTCGTTGGAGCTGCAATAGGAGGATCGGGTTGCTGGTCGGTCGATGAGGAATCGCGCGTTCTCGCCATCTGCGAGAGAGTAAAATAGAGACTCAATTAGTATTCAGAATTCAACTAGCACGACAGAGAATGAAAGATGTGAAGTTGTTCCTAACTATGCAGCCTCTAGGGGATAAGTACAGACGTCTCCGTACCGATCCCTCGAACTCTACCAAGTTTGTTCGTGAGTTGTGAGACCTAAGAAACCTAGCGCTCTGATACCAACTTGTCACAACCAAAAATCCCACCGTCGGGCCATTACTGCGTCTAACGTTGAACCCGCTAGACAAGCCAATGTTTGAACTAAATAAAACTCATTAACAACTAAAGCGAACAAGATAACTAAGGTATCGATGGCCCACAATGTGAAGGTTAACAAATTACAAAAAATTAATATAGCAACTACGAAATAAATCCCATATACAAATCCCAGAACTGGTGTCACATACTCACGAACTGTCTAAGAGATTACTAAAACAAAGGTCTGAAAATAAGTACATAGGACTGTCTTTGAAATATAAAGTAAGACAGAGCTGAAAGTGAAGAATAGAAGGTGACGCCAAGGCCCACGAATGTCTGCAGGTCTACCTCGACGTCTCCTGTATGAACTGATGAGAAGCTCCGACCGTCAGTGATCATCGGGTCCGGCTGCGTAGTCAGCACAACATAAAGAAGTGCAGGTGTAGCATCAGTACACCCGACCCCATGTACTGAGTAAGTGTCGAGCCTAACCTCGGCGAAGTAGTGACGAGGCTAGGACCGACAACAATATATTACCTGTGCAATTCTATATAATAACAGGAAAATGTCGACGAAAATAAGCAAGTAAGACAGATACGGGGAGAACATGTTGGTGTAAAAGGGGCAACAAAATGCTAGCACGGTAGAACGAGGTAACAACTGAAATGTAAAGATAAAGGCAGGAATTTAACTTCTCAAACATATAATGAACAACGTAAGGCACGGCATGTCCCCTCGTGCATAACCTCACAATCACTCGGCACGAAATGTCTCCTCGTGCGTATATAATAACACTCGGCACAGAAAGTCCCCTCGTGCATAACCTCACAATCACTCGGCACAGAATGTCCCCTCGTGCGTATATAATAACACTCAGCACGGAATGTCCCCTCGTGCGATAAGTAACAAACAAAGCAACAATATAATGTGAAAGTCAACATTAAAAAGTCTCAAGTGCATGGAAATGCTCGGTAAAATCCTATAGTCCCGACAAGGAGAAATCATCAATTACAAACTCAACAAATGCCCGACAAGGGTCTCAGCTATAACCAACCTTGCATCATAAATACAATTTCACAGTGTAAGCCTCAACTGAAACAAATAACTCAATAACTCCCCACATCATGAAACAACATCAAGGTATCACTACGAATTCACCAATTACTCATAGTGCGGGGAATATTAAGAACACAGTAAGTTTCATCACAATTGACTCACGGGCATGCTTGACCGCAACATATAGGCACTCGTCACCACGCCTATACGTTGGGCATGAGTTACACATAGCAAATAAGACTCTATACCTAATCCATCAAGCTGAGGTTAGGCCAAACACTTACCTCGTCTCCAAAAATGAGTTAAGCATCAATCACAGCCTTTCCTTTAGAATCCGACTCCGGAAAGGTATTATCTAGACATAATTAACCCAAGTATATCAATAATGGCTCAATAAATCAAAACCATAGCCTAATTATTTATTTCAAAGCATTCTTCCTAAGATTCCAAAATTTGACCCCGGGCCGGCTTGGTCCAAACACTAGGCTCGGACCAAAACCCGATCACCCATAACCCCACGAGTTAGAATATATAATTTGTTTAAAGATTCAACCCCAAATTGAGGTTGAATAACCCAAAATTCTCAAAAATCCAACTCTACCTAAAATCCCTAATTCCTACTTTGATTCCATGATTTTAGGCCTAGAATCTAGTGATTAGTTGATGAAAATAAGAGGAAATGATGTTAACAGTACTTACCTATGGAGCTATGGAGGAAAAGTTCTTCAAAATTCGCCTAGGTGGGATGGGGAGGAAGAAGAGTTGTGAAAAATGGGAGAAATTCTGAAATGGTTCTGTTTTTGGGTTATTAAAATCACTGGAGGGATTTACCCTTCGCGTTCGCGGGCCACTGGCCGCGTTCGCGAAGGGTTGGCAGCTTAGACTTATGCGTTCGCGTAACCAGGGCCGTGTTCGCGTAGGTCTGACTCCCTAACCTTCCGCGTTCGTGTGCCTCTGCCCGTGTTCGCGAAGAACAACCTACCTGACCCCAGACCCCACCCTATAATACTACGCGTTCGCGAGAGGGGCGTCGCGTTCGCGTAGAGCAGTCCCCCCCATAGCTCCGCGTTCGCGCCCGTACACCTGCGTTCGAGTAGAATAAAACCCAAGCCACACTATTTACCCTTCGCGTTCGCGAGCCATTGGCCGCGTTAGCGAAGGGTATCACACCAGACATCAGAAACCTGCAACATCACACCAGATTTTTCATGTTTTCACACCCCGTTAGCTACTCGAATCTCACCCGAGCCCTCGGGGTTCAAAATAAAAAACACACACGACTCCCAAAACATCTTACGAACTTATTCAAGCATTTAAAACACCAAAATATCATCAAGAACATCGAATCAAACCTCACAACTTAGAATTTTCTCAAACTTTATAAACTTCTAAATTTCCCATTTTTAATCTGAATCACGTTGTTTCAAGTCCGTTTCACACCAAATTTCATAGATAAGACAAATAACATATAATAAACCTGTTCCGGGATCCGAAACCTTAATACGGGCCCGGTAACATGGTTTTCACATAATAATTCATTTTCAAATTCCTTTATTATTTCTAGAAAACAATTTCCTTTAAAAATTCATTTCTCGGGCTTGAGACCTCTTAATTCGATTCCGGGCATACGCCCAAGTTCCATATTTTCCTACGGTCCCTCCGGGATGGTCACATCACGGGTCCGGGTCCGGGTCCGTTTACCAAATACGTTGACCAAAGTCAACTTTATTCAATTATTCAATTCAAAAATCCCATTTTTATCAAATTTTCACATGGAAGCTTCCCGGTTACCTGCCTCGGACTGCGCATGCATATCGAGATGAGATTAACGGAGCCTTTCGAGGCCTCGAAATACAGATTTAGCTGGAATTACTTAGGATGACCTTTTGGGTCATCACAGTTTGATTCATTGATAGTAACATGATAATCTCTGTGCTTCTATGTATGTCTGAAACTAAGCCTTTTTGACATGTTTAATGTGTTAGTCATCTACTTGGTTTGGAAACATTGTTATGCTTATGAAACTCAGCCTTTTGACATGTTTAATGTGTTGCAATAGTGGTTGGTTTACATTGAAAGTGCATCATTGGCACTTAAACATGTGGGGAAGAATAAGCCATTAGTGTTTAGGGGTAATTAGGAGTAAATTTCAACTCTTGGTTTGTTTCTCTCCCTGGCACAAGCATTGCTATGGGCCTTGAGACCCTTGGGAACATTGAAGTGCCAGGAAATTCTAAGGGGGATTGACCTTGAGTGGAACTCTACCCTTAGCCGTTAAATCATTGATATTCATTACTCCATTTGGGTTTAGTATTTAATGACAACAAAATATTTTCAATGTAAATCATTTGCTATACATAAACACCACATTAGTATGACCCTTCAAGATATTTAGGTAGTGTTATTTGCTATAGTTTATTTAAGTCATTTGCTCGCATATTTCATGTATGGATATATGTATAGAGCATTATTTTTAAATGAATTTCTTGCTTTCTTTAGATCATGAACAATCGTTGGGTCTTCTGAGTTCTCAAGGAACTCAAGCCCAAGCCTCACATCATTGCATTAGAAGTTTGGAGCCTACTATTGTCCCTTCCCGCTGATTATTGGGCCTACCTCTTTTAGGCCCAAACCATAGTCAATTTTCACCCTTTACTGTTTTATCAATATTTTGTTATCTATATATGTTACATGTATATAATATCTGCTCTCATCATATTTGATTAGTATTCTGTTTTACCTTTTGAATTATATCAATAACTTAAACAAGCCTTAAAGAATATAGGGTTAAAGCAATACTAGATAGTACCTAATTTTCAATTCAAAAGTCATGCACTGTTGATCTGCCATGCTAACTTTGCCCAGATTGAGGCCCTATCAAATCATGCATACCATACGTGCAAAATTTCCACCTTAAGACTCTAAGATGGGAATATCAAACACACATCGTGAATAGCAGCCCATGAGAGTATCAAAAGGTAAACATATAAGTTTCAACATGTAATAGAAGCAAGGTGAAGGAGCGTACGAGGTACCCAGTTAGCGAATATTATCAGTATTTAAAATTCAAACAGAGAAATATAAGCATTCTAAGTTACCTTCAACAGTAACAGAGGTATGTACAATTGGCCACACGCATCTCAGTTATACCTTTTGGGAGCTAGCAGATATAGTTTAAGAGAAGGATGGGATATCAGGATCTAGCTGGGATTAGAGTAACCTAAAATGGTGGATGAATCGTTATCGTTCGCATTAACTAAAATTTCCGAAGGATATTGCAAATGTGATATTAGCTCTCCTCGTGACACACTGATGGTGCCTCTAGAATAATATTGTCAGATATGAATACTACAAAGTTTAGATTATTGAGATGATAGGAAATGGAATCCTAGAAGGGATAAATATTTACCTTAGTGTGACTCTCGTTTCTAGTAAAGAGAGAATGTTAGGCGACCCGAATAGCAAGTGAGATGGATCAAGGGGAGCTAATGCAAAATAATATTCCGTTGAAGTTTTCAAAATAAGGTAATAGACCAAAATATTAGCAGAAGAATAAGAAGAGAGTAATTGAAGAATTGTTAGTAAGATATGATAAATGGGTGATAATGGTAAATCAAAATATGACGGGATGACTGATTCTATAGTCAAGTTAAGGAAAAGACAATAGGATACAGGCATTGAGACAATAAAAGAGTATAAGCCAAAAAGGCCATATTCCCATTTCGAGGAGTGAGTTGGTGACTCCAATGTGATTACCATATGGAAAAGTTGGACCCTTGGAGTAATAAAAGTTATTATGGACGAGTAAACAAGATAAAAACCAACATTAATTAGGGACTGAAGGATTTGATAATAGTCGACATCGTAGGAATTTTAATGATCGCGTTCTAGCAATAAAAGAATGGACAACCGAAGAATAACCTTAAGAGATAATTTAGGAAGATGCCTTCCTTTACCAAGCGTTATGAGAAAAGTTAAGATTATGGAACTAAGTGTGCTAGTTACGCTCGGTGTCACTCTCGTGAGTAAGAAATTCAGTTATCCCTGAAATAGAAAGGTTACTGTAAGGCGAGAAAGGGTCATTGTAAATATGAAAAGACTCCGAAGATGAAGAGGTAACATCATCAAGTAAAACATCAGAGCATTAATGCTAGTACTCCCTTAATTGGGGGAAGATGGTGTAATATGGTATTAAGTCGGAGTTATGTTGTTCAGGTAACTAAGAAATGTTAAAGTAAGAATGTGATAAAAATGCGAAAGGGATGATATTGAACTTATTCAAATCTCACAAATATGTTACAACCCCAAAATATTATGCAAGCATGACACCGGGGAGTGGTAGTAAGGGTTTCCGGCCAAGATGTTATTGATAATAAGTGTGAATGGACACTTGATACATAAGGAGTCAGTGTGAGTGGTAAGTTAAGAAAAAGAACATAACTTAACAGAGATTACAAGAAATATAGATGTGAGAATGGACCAATGAATGGTTAGTAGTTGATTCAAGAAGAGCCTAATTATAGCGAAACAAGAGGTCACAGATAAATCAGCAAATCGTGCAAGATAAACGTAGTGAACCCCAACATAGGGAATTAAGTCTCGCAGATATCACATCGTAATCATTGAGAAATAGTCAGATACGAGTTAGGGTAGTTAAAGGTACCGTATAAGTGTTACGAAAATAAAAGAGAGTGCCACTAAGGAGACCGTCAAAATATTAGTTGAGAAGAAACCCTAGGAAAACCAGGGGTGTGGAGGTAAGTAACTAAGGATAATTATAGGCGAGTAAGAACATCAAAAATTCCTCTGGGTATACGATGTAATAAGCTAGCAGCTTTACAAGAGTTACAGGGTCTCCCCTAAGTACTTACTACAACGAAAGACTAGCTGAGGAAATAATGAAGAAGGATTGAAACTTGAAGAAGAAATGATCTTGTAACAATAGTCTCACTACAACATTGTATGCACGCCATAAGAAAGTGGCACTTATCGTTGATAATGGGAAGTCAAAAAAAAGTTTGAATTAAAACTGATATTTGAGATCATATGAGTTATAGAAAATTCCAGTATTCATGGGCAATAATATAAGCCAAGTGTTCATGCAACAAGTGGCAAAACGACCAGGAAAAGTAATTGTTTGTGTTTAAAGACAACTGAGAAGGCGCGAAAGGAATTATTCTGTAACGACCCGATCGATCGTTCCGAGAGTTTTAGCCTATTTCCCCATTTATGCTTCAATTGGTGTGGTTCAGCTCTTTTATGTTGTGTTGGGTTAGTGGGCTCGGGTTCGGAGTAGTTGTGGAGAGAAATGAGACACTTAGTCTCTTAAGTTGGTTAATTTGTTGGAAACGTCAATCGGAAGTTCACTTATAGGTAAATGATCTCAGAATTGGGGTTTTAAGGTTCAGATAGCTTCGTTATGTTATTTGGGACTTAGGAGCGTTTTGAGAATGTTATTCGAAGGTCCGTGGTAGAATTAGGCTTCAATTGGAAAAATTGAATTTTTGGCGATTCCCGGTCAGCAGTGGGAAATTAGCTATCGGGGTCATAATGGAAATTCGGAAGTTGCACTAGGTTCTTAGTGTCATTTGTGATGTGTGTGAAAAATTTCAGATCATTCGGATGTGGTTTGGTTGGTTTCGGCATCATTGGTGAATTTCAGAAGTTTAGAAATCCTTAGGCTTGAATTTCTTGTTAATTTGGTGTTTTGATGTTGTTTTGAGTGTTTTGAAGGTTCGACTAAGTTCGTGTCATGATATTCGACGTGCTGGTATATTTGGTTGCAGCCTCGAGGGTCTCGGGGTTATTTTGGATGGTCATCTGAAGGTTTGGACTTGGAAAATACAGCCAAATTGCTGCTGGTGCAAGTTTTATGGTAAGGCCGCACTTGCGGACGGAGAGCCGCAGGTGCGATGATTGCAGGTCCGGAGGTCTACTCGCAGATGCGGAAAAGGGAGGCTTGCCTAGGAGCGCAGATGTGGGTGTATAGTAGCACCTGCGAGCCCGCAGGTGCGAGTTAAGAGCCGCAGATGCGGAAATGGAATTTTAAGTGAAGTTCGCAAGTGCGCACTTGGGACCACAGGTGCGGGTCTGCAGGTGAGAGTAAATAGGCCCAGGTGCGGAACCCTTGGGGCAGAACATATAAATTCTTGCCTTTGCGAATTTTAGCCATTGTTCATCATGTTTCATACGGTTTGGAGCTTTTGTGAGAAACTTGAAGAGGGATTCAAGGTAATTTTCATGGAGGTAAGTTTCTTGGACCTAAAACATGATTCTATGGTGTTACTTAACTGACTGAGCATGAAATTTGTGGGATTTAAGGGTTAAAATTGGGGGATTATGGCTTGAAACTTGAGACTACAAATTGGGTGACTGAGGGGGCAAACGAGGTTAGATTTTGATGAATTTGGTATGTATGGACTCGTAAGATGATAAGGATTCTGGTTTTGCGATTTGTATCGGATTCCGAGACGTGAGCCCGGGGTCGGGTTTGGCCAATTTCAGGATTTTTGATGTAATTGGATTATTTTCGCATGGGTTTTGTTCCTTTAGTGTATATTGATGGTATGAATCTGATTTTGAATAGATTCGAGGCGATTTGATGTTGAGTCGAGCGGCAAGGGCATCACGGAATAGATTTTCATCCGGTCTGAGATAAGTAATGATTTTAAATCTTGTCCTGAGGGTATGAAGCCTCGGATCTCAAATCGTTTCATTATTTTTCAAGTGGCACACATGCTAGATGACGAGCGTGTTCGAGGACGAACGTATATTCAAGTGGGGGTAAAAGTAACGACATGATCGGTCGTTCCGAGAGTTTTAGCCTGTTTCCCCCATTTTTGCTTCAATTGGTGTGGTTCAGATCTTTTATGTTGTGTTGGGTTGGTTGGCTCGGGCTCGAAGTAGTTGTCGAGAGAAATGAGACACTTAGTCTCTTAAGTTGGTTAATTAGTTGGAAAAGTCAATCGGAAGTTGACTTATAGGTAAATGATATCATAATTGAGTTTTTATAGTTCAGATAGTTTTGTTAGGTGATTTGGGACTTAGGAGCGTGTTTGGAATGTTATTCGGAGGTCCGTGGAAGAATAAGGCTTGAATTGGCAAAATTTGATTTTTGGCGATTTCCGGTCGGCAGTGGAAAATTAGCTATCGGGGTCGGAATGGAATTCCGAAAGTTGGAATAGTCTTGTAGTGTCATTTGTGATGTGTATGCAAAAGTTTAGATCATTCGGACGTTGTTTGGTTGGTTTCGGCATCGTTGGCGAATTTCGGAAGGTTAGAAATCCTTAGGCTGTAATTTTGGGTTAATTTGGTGTTTTGATGTTGTTTTGAGTGTTTCGAAGGTTTGAATAAGTTCGTGTAATGATATTCGATGTTTTGGTATATTTAGTTGAGTCCCCGAGGGGCTCGGGGTGATTTAGGATGGTCATATGGTGTGGCCGCACCTGTAGACGGGGAGCCGCAGGTGCGATGATCGCAGGTGCAGAGGTCTGCTCGCAGATGCGAAAAAGGGAGGCTTGGACTAGGAGTGCAGATGCGGGCATTTGATCGCACCTGCAAGCCCGCAGGTGCGAGTTGAGAGCCGCAGATGCGGAAGTGGAATTTTAAGTGAAGTTCGCAGGTGCGCACCTGGGACCGCAGGTGCGGAACCCCTAGGGCAGAACATATAAATTCTTTCCTTTGCGAATTTCAGCCATTGTTCATCATTTTTCCTACAGGTGGGAGCTTTTGGGAGCAATTTGAAGAGGGATTCAAGGGAATTTTCATGGAGGTAAGTTTCCTGGACCTAAAACTTGATTCTATGGTGGTGTTTAACTGATTGAGCATGAAATTTGTTGGATTTAAGGGTTAAAATTGGGGGATTAGGGCTTGAAACTTGAGACTAAGAATTGGGTGACTGAGGGGAAAAACGAGGTTAGATTTTGATGAATTTGGTATTTATGGACACGTGAGAGGATAAGGATTCTCGTTTTGTGATTTGTATCGGATTCCGAGATGTAGGCCCCGCGGTCGGGTTTGGCCAACTCGGAATTTTTGATGTAATTCTATTACTTTCGTGTGGGTTATGTTCCTTTAGCGTATATTGATGGTATGAATCTGATTTGAATAGATTCGGGCGTTTTGAGGCCGAGTCGAGCGGCAAGGGCATCGCGGAGTAGATTTTCATCCGGTTTGAGGTTAGTAATGATTGTAAATCTTGTCCCAAGGGTATGAAACCCCGAATTTCACATCATTTCACTATTTTGGAGTGGCGCACATGCTAGATGACGAGCGTGTGGCCTGCACCATTGGGGATTGTGACTTGGTCCGTCCCGAAGCGACTATTAAATTGCGTATTTGACTGGAAAACTACATGATATTTTTTGTTTTAGAAAGTATTACTATGTTTTGGGCTGAATGTCGTATTTGGGCCTTGTGCCAAGTTGTTTAGACCCTTAGGGCCTTTTACTACTATTTCCTTACCGTGTTGATTTAAGATTTGTACTCAGTCATGCTATGTTTTACTGATTTCGAAACTCGGTCTTATTTACTCCATTTGATGCATAAAAATGATATTTTGGGTTGAGCACCCTGTTTTATTTATAGCCCGGGTGGCTAGAGAGGTTTCTGACTATGTGAGGCCGAGGGCCTGTGTTGTGAGTATATCATGGGATCGGGTTTTGCGGCGCATCATGTTGTATTTTTTTATGATATATGAGAGGTCGTGGGCCTGATTGATTATGCCACGAGATGGCTTGTTATAGCGCTTGGGCTGTAGGATCCCCTCCGGAGTCGTTACACCCCTAGTGAGAGCAAGTACCTACTAAGTGCGAGTGACGAGTACTGAGTGACGAGTGATTGGGAGGCATGAGTGGCTATGAGGTTGCCCGAGGGGCATATTATGAGTGATTGTGAGGTATGCCAGAGGGGCTGATTCTGAGTGATGTTATGCCCGATGGGAGGTTTATGATACATGTTTTGGCCGAGAGCCTATTTATGATTTTCATCACTTTTACTCTAAACTTCTTGAAATTCTGTTGAAACTGCTGGAAAAATATTCTCAAATGATTTTTACTGATATCGGCTTTTAAGCATGGTGATTTGACACATACGTACTGTGGCAAGAAATATTGTACTTACTGTGAATTTATGACGTGTATTTACGTGTTTCTTACTGCTCAATATTTATTTACATTTATTACTTACTGAGTTGGCGTACTCACATTACTCCCTGCACCTTGTGTGCAGATTCTGGTGCCAGGGCATCAGAGTGAGAGTTGGTCTTCCCTGTCTCAGCGTCTGCAGCCTTGCCTTTCTCCTTCCTACTTCTTATAGCATTTATTTTCCCAGACTTGTATCTTTAGTTCAGTTGCTCATGACTAGTGACTCCAGGATTTTGGGGTTGTATTTAATTTTTATTATATCCTTGCTTGTTTTGAAATGCTTAAACGGCCATTTTTTTAATGAATTTTAGGATTAGTGATGATTTGAACGAAAGGTTTCTTTATGCTCTAAGTACTGAATTAGCTAGCCGAGTATCACGATAGGCACCATCACGGCCAGGGGGTTTTGGGGTCGTGACATATTCGATCTACGACCCAAAGTTAGCTACATTATAACCGCATTTAATATTTTGGAGTATTATCCAGGCACCATATATGTTGACATACATATAGACATGGAAGACTTTGGTATAGATTAAAAGAAAGAATTGAGTCCACGTCACAGACAAAGGTCTGAATTGCTAGAAGATTATAACATTGATGTTACATAGCATCCAAAAAAGGCTAATGTAATAGCTTCCAAACCTTTAACTTTCCAACTTTCACTAAAAAGCCTCAAATCAACCTACGGACCTGCAAATAAGAATCCGGACTACGCCTAAGTCCAAAATCAACCTAGGAACCTATTGGTACCTTCATATCCTGATTCCGAGGTCGTTTACTCAAAGTGTTGACTCAAGTTAAACTCGGTCACCTTAGACCACTATTATGGAACTAAGCATTCCTAATTCAACATGAACCCTTCCAAAATGAAATCAACCATCCATGCAACTCATAAAATAATAAAAGCGCATACGGAAAGTCTCAAATAATGTAATGGAGATCTATAAATCAAAACGCCCGAATGAGTCGTCACAAAATATTGTCTTTCTCTTGATTAATATAGCGGATGAGTAAAAGAAAAAAATCTACTATAGTGGACAAGTAAAAGCGAACGGAGGAAGTATTGTTTTTAATATTTACGTGCTTATAATTTAATGGAAGTAAAGAAGGAAAAGGAGAAAGGAGAATAAGAAAATGCAAAGGGATGAAGCAAGAGAGAATAAGATGCAAAAGAAAGAGGAAGGAAGAGAAGAAAAAGAAGAAAATCTACCGAAAGGCTAATAAGGCCAAAAAATATTTAATGGGGTCAAAATATAAATGATAGTCTTAAAGATGTTCACCCAACATAATTTATTGTTCGTATTCTCTCTAATCCTAATTTTTACTAAAGCCTTATTTTCAATTTCATGTCTCTCTCTCTATCTCTCTCGCATGCTCTAAAACCTTGCTTTCAGAAAAATATGCTCTCAAAACTCATGAGCTCTCTCTCTCTCAAATCTCAAGAAGATTTTGCTCTTTGATTCAATTATTTAAGTATTTGATGGACAATGCCTCTGATTTTGCATATAATTAAGAAGTTAAAAGATTTGCTTTAAGAAAATTTAAATTTTGGTGATGATTCCTGATATTCGGCTTAAAGTATGCATATTTTTATGTATATTGCCTCGCATTATGCTCATGTCACGATGTTTTCAGATGTATATTATAATGATTTGTGCTAATTTGTAGTATCTATGTGTAGGAATCATTTGGATGCAGTTTGGGACGAAAGTGAACGAATTGGAGAGAAAATATGACGAAAAGGCAGAAGTGCGATTTTGAGGGCCACAAGTAGCGTGGGGTGCTACATGTTGCGCTCAAAACAGAATGCTAAAAACTTGAGCGCCAGGGCCAACGCCTCACGCTTCCCTGGACGCTCAAAATGCGAACATGTCCTATTTCGACAGGGACTCAGTTATTTCGACCCCAAGACGGCCTCAACTCATATAAAAGCCAACCAAAACCTATTTTGAGAGAGGAGAACGTTTTTTAGAGAAAAAAACAAGCACAGAGCCGACGTGGAGGCCGGGTTTTGTCTTTTCTTCCACTAAACTTAGTATTTTTTATGTTTCTTTGCATGATTTGTTGGATGGCTATCATGTCTATGTGGATCTAAAATATTTTGTTCTAGGGTTGTAGTTCATTCATGACTATTGTTATTTGAATATTAATTTTAATTTCTTAGTTTATCATATTGGTTTATTTATTCAATCCTACGCTTAATTATTTGATTGTTTTATCACCAATTAAATACTATTTATGAATCTAGAGTTGAACTCAAAAGTGTGAATTCTAGATTGCATATAGCATTGTGTAGAGCAAGTTCTTGATCCTGGGCATCGGAGAATGAATTCGCGATTAGGATAGACATATACCTAATTGCCTTGCTTGGTTGATTTACAGAAATTATAAATGTGTTCTTGTTAATTCTAATTCCAAAGACATATAGGCGTTAGGCTAGCTTGAATAGGCGAGTAAGAACTCGACAGATTCTTATAAGCAATATTAACCCTGTTAACTAATAAACTAGATAAATTAGTTAGTCAATTCAATTGAAGAATACAATAAGAATGTTAGATAGCTCATAACTCTAGATTGTTTTCACCACATTGATAACATAAAAATCTTTTCTTCCTTCGTTTAAAGTTCATTAGTTAATTTCTTTTTCGTTTAATTATTTTAGCATCGCTACCTTTGTGTTTAATCCTTGATTTGATAATTAGGATAGTCTAATTTAGTTAATAGTTAATCATAAGTCCTCGTGGGTTCGACATCTGACTTTTAGACACTTTATTACTTGACGATCACGTATACTTGCGTGTGCGTTTGGCTGCAACATGTTTTTGGCGCCGTTGCCGGGACTGAGAAATTAGCTATTATTTCAGATTAGACATTTATTTTTTTATCTATTCTTTTTTTGTTTTGTTTTAGTTTAGTTACTATTTATTATTTATTTTAATATGGCATCTTGGAATGAAAGTTATTTGAATGATGTTTATTCTTATTTTGATGCTCCTTTTACATATTGTGGAGGACCCCACTGGTGGAAAAATTATCAGAATATTCCCGGGAACTATTGTGCACACAATCTCAATCCTTTGAGTGGAATATTTGTAATATGTGTGGCGGTCAATATGTCCATTGGGATGGTTATCCTAATTCTTTTCATCATTCTCCGAGCCCTTATTATGATCTTGCTAATAGTGTTTGTGAGTTTTATAGGGGCAATGAAGTGTTTGCGGAACGATCTAGAAAGTAATTTGTATTGATACAGTTGGCCTCCTTAACTCAATTAGTAGGACCCGTGGAGTCCACTTCTTCCCCACAGTATGAGTGAAAGGGGAAAATCGCCACCCCCCATGTTAAACTGGTACTTGTTGTTGCATCAGGAGCCGTTGCACCAGGTGCTAAAACATGGGTGTTTTGTATCTATTGAGCAAAAACGGGTTGTAATTCTATATCGGTATCTGAAAACATATCTTGAGGATGCCGTAAAGCGCTCATGGTATCATTATGAATATACAAGAATGTGATGTATATATTAGGGATATTTTGAGGCAAGTAGCAGAGCACCAGGATGAACTGAAAAAAGATATGAAAATAATAAGGGTAGGAATCACAAGAATGAACGCCAATATGGAAGAACTAAATGCAGAGAGCGAGTACCAGCAAGACGAAAACTTTGAAAAAAGAGGAGATTTTGAGTCAAACTTGGCTTGTGGAACAAGATGAAACATTGGAAATATATGAGGCTCAACGTGAGGAAATTACTGATGGGATGAGACACTTTATAGAAGGGAAATTTGAACTGGGACAAGAGATCGATAAATTTGGCACTACTATTCACGACTTAGAAGCTCAATTCAATGCAAACGGTGATGCGTCTAACGCCCTACAAAATAGCTTTGAGTTGTGTGAAGTTTCAAAGGAGCTTATATGCCAAATTGAGGAGCTAAAAGTGGAGAGTCAATCATTCGAGCATATGTTTGAATAGGCGAGCAAGAACTCGACAGATTCTTATGAGCAGCATTAACCCTGTTAACCACTAAACTAGATAAATTAGTTAGTCAATTAAATTGAAGAATACAAAAGGAATGTTAGATAGCTCATAACCCTAGATTGTTTTCATCACATTGATAATTTAAAAATCTTTTCTTCATCCGTTTAAAGTTCATTAGTTATTTTCTTTTTAGTTTAATTATTTTAGCATCGCTACTTTTGGGTTTAATCCCTGTTTAGACAATTAGGATAGTCTAATTTAGTTAATAGTTAATCATAAATCCTTGCGGGTTCGACGTCTAATTTTTTATTACTTGACAACCGCGTATACTTGCATGTGCATTTGGCTGCAACAATTCCTTTTCTGTAACTTATTTGCTAGAATGGCCAAAATAGTTTTAGTTAGCTAAGCTTTGGCTCGCTGACTTATTTTTAAGTGGCTTCTCTATTTTGAGTTTGCATCTAAAAAAGATTCTCTCTTTTAAAATTTTCAAGATTAACTAGTGATGATTCATGTTTTAGAATTCCGAATTAGCCTTAATGGTTAATCAGCTAGAAGTTGCTAACACGTTTTAAATTGACTAACTTATGATTGAGCCAAACTAGTCCGAGAAGACTAGGAGGATGGCACGCCGGCTCTAACCTTATCACAAGTAAAACTAGTGCCTTAGGCCTCCAAATTTTGGGACCCCATTTTTTAGAAATAATAGCTTCATAGGTATATAAAAAAAATTATAGTTAGTACCTTTAGTATAAAACTAGAGTTTTTCCTATAATAATTGCATCATATAAAAGAAGTTTTTCATAATTATACTCCATTGATAATACCTGAGATCAATAATATGCCAAGAAGGATTAAATGGGTAGGTTATATTATCAATTGAAAAGAAATTATTATAGGAAAATCTATATTAAAAATCATTAATAATTTTGCATCACAAAAAGCTAGAGTAAAGGACTTCAAATAAAAATATATATCATAACATTAAATTAAAAAGTTAGGCATCACATTAAACTTTAGCTTTAGGAAAACTATTAAGCTAATAAACTATAAAAGTATGTGATAAATGAAATGTAGTATCTCGCGTATAAATCCACTTGTCAATTTACATTTTGTTATAAATATATATTATGGATGTTCATAAGCTTCCTGAAGAAACTTATTATTTCGGTACTCAGTTATGGATAAATATTACCTACGGTAGAAGATTATCTATGTCTGGTACAGTAGCAGCTTGTTGTAGCAGCTTACACAACAACTTACTTCTTCTATAAATAGAGGAGATTTCAGTTCATTATGTACATCAGTTTGAAAGTTAAATAATATATCACTCTCTCTTTATATACTTGTCTTTGGTTTATTTACTTTACAGTCATTATTTTATAACACGTTATCAGCACGAGACTCTGCCAAATCGAGCAAATACTTTGAAAGTATCAAAGGTACGAACTTTCTTTTTCTAAATAATGTCAAATCTTTCTAAACTTGAATTTGTAGCCCTGGATATATCAGGCAAAAACTACATGTCTTGGGAGCTTGATGCTGAAATTCATCTTGATGCGATGGGTCTGGCAGACACCATCAAGGACAAAAATCAAGCATCAAACCAAGACCGTGCCAAAGCAATGATATTCCTATGCCATCACCTTGATGAGGGCCTGAAAATAGAATATCTTACTGTTAAAGATCCAGTCATACTGTGGAATAATTTGAAAGATAGATATGGCCAACTGAAGATGGTCATTCTTCCACAGGCACGTTATGACTGGACTCATTTAAAGCTACAAGATTTTAAATCCATCAGTGAGTATAATTCTGCTATGTTCAGGATTATTTCCCAATTGAAATTATGTGGTGATAATATTACTGATCATGATATGTTGGAGAAAACTTTCACCACTTTCTATGCCTCGAATATGCTCCTGCAGCAGCAATATCGAGAGATGGGATTCAAAAAGTATTCTGAACTTATCTCACATCTTCTTGCAGCCGAGCAATATAATGGGCTATTAATGAAAAACCATGAAAGCCGACCAACTTGTTCTTGTCCATTCCCTGAAGTGAATGAGATGAACTTCCACCAACCTAAGCGTGGAAGAGGTCGTGGACCCAGTCATGGTCATGGCCGTGGCCGGAGAAGAAAATCTAATCATGGTAATAATAATGCACCAAAGAACCCTCCTAACCACCAGCAGTGGAAAAGGAAGAAACAAAAGCATGAAACGGTGCAATCAACAAATGGAGAAAATGCATGTTATAAATATGGAGGAAAAGGGCACTGGTCACGTACCTGTCGTACGCCAAAGCACCTGGTTGAGCTTTATCAAGCCACCCTAAAGAAGACAGAGAAAAATGCTGAAGCAAATTTTATTTCTGAAGATAATATTGACTTCATGCGTTTGGATGTAGCTGATTACTTTGTACTCCTAGAAGGAGAAACAAGTCATGTGATCGCTGATGCATCTGTAGAAATTTAAATTTCTGTTGTTTGTGTTAGTTAGTATGGTTATGTAAAAGTTATTTTTTTATAATGATATTTACTATAATATTTACTTTGTTTATGTTATTTTGAAGAATACGGATAATCCTCAAATTATATTTGGATCAAAGACCAATCATGAAGATATTTGTATAATTGATAGTGGAACAACTCATGCCATATTCAAAGATCAGAAATACTTTTCTTATTTGCATATGGAAAAAGCAAATATTTTTACAATTTCTGGTAATATAAGTTTGATTGAAGGCTCCGGACGAGCCATTGTATTTCTCTCTAAGGGAACAGAACTTATTATAGACAATGCATTTTTCTCCTCCAAGTCCCGAAGAAACTTGTTGAGTTTTATAGATATCCGCCGAAATGGGTATCATGTTGAGACAATAGATGAAATGAACGAGGAATATCTTTGTATTACAAAGAATATTTCTGGCCAGAAATGCATTGTAGAAAAGTTACCAACTTTATCTTCTGGCTTATACTATTCAAAGATCAGTACAGTTGAAGCACACTCTATCGTAAACTAGAAGTTTACTGATTCAAATACTTTTGTGCTTTGGCATGGCCGTTTGGGCCATCCTAGATCAATAATGATGAGACGAATTATTAAAAATTCAAGTGGACATCCACTAAAGAACCTGAAGATTCTTACAAATGATGAATTTTCTTGTGATGCTGGTTATCAAGGAAAAATGATCACTAGACCATCACTAATGAAGGTTGGCATGGAATGCCCTGCCATTTAAGAGCGTATACATGGG
This sequence comes from Nicotiana undulata, assembly GCA_005239495.1. Lineage (NCBI taxonomy): Eukaryota > Viridiplantae > Streptophyta > Magnoliopsida > Solanales > Solanaceae > Nicotiana > Nicotiana undulata. The sequence continues at coordinate 7,603 of ML245907.1, read as the reverse complement.
GATATATGTGGACCTATTCACCCACCAAGTGGGTTGTTTAGATATTTCATGGTTCTGGCATTTGCAAAGCTATTAGCCCAAATAATTCGATTAAGGGTACAATTCCCAAATTATCATATAAAGGCTATTCGCCTTGATAATGCGGGAGAATTCTCATCTCAAGATTTTGATGACTATTGTCTATCAATTGGGATAAAAGTTGAACATCCTGTAGCTTATGTTCATACTCAAAATGGCCTTGCAGAGTCATTTATTAAACGCCTGCAATTGATAGCAAGACAAATACTTATGAAAACAAAATTTTCCACTACAGTTTGGGCCATGCTATCTTGCATGCAATATCTCTTATTCGTCTCAGACCGACACATTATAATAAATATTCTCCGTCACAATTAGTTTTTGTTCATGAACCAAATATTGCCCATCTACGAATTTTTGGATGCGCTGTATATGTGCCAGTAGCACCACCACAGCGTAGTAATATGGGCCCACATAGAAGGTTAGGAATATATATTGGGTTTGAATATCCCTCTATTATTCGCTATCTTGAACCATTGACGGGAGATTTATTTACTGCTCGGTTTGCAGATTGTCGATTTGATGAAACAAATTTCCCACAATTAGGGGGACAGGAAAAGGAAATGAAAAAAGAAATTGTGTGTAAAGTTTCATCATTATCTCATTTTGATCCATATACCCATATATGTAATCAGGAGGTCCAGAAGATCATCTATTTACAAAATATAGCAAATCAAATGCGAGACGCATTTACTGATTTGAAAAGGATAACTAAGTCACATATCCCTGCAGAGAATGTGCCTATCCGAATTGATGTCTCAGCAGGACCATCTACTATCAATATAACTAGAAAACCCAAAGAACGCCTGAAGCGTGGTAGGCCTTTTGGTTCTAAGGATCGAAATCCTAGAAAAAGAAAATCGACAAATGATCAAAATAATACTATGAAGGGATCTCCTGAAGAGACCAACGATCTGATTAGTTCTGAGATTCCTGAAGAAATCAATGAACCCGAGACTCAAGTGAGTGAGGAGCTTTTAATAAGTTCTACTGGTGATAGGATTAATCTAAATCGATCGGAAATAGTGGTGGATAATATTTTTGCATATAATGTTGCACTAAACATTATGCAAGATAGTGAAGATATTGAACCCCGATATGTCGAAGAATGTCGAGAAAGATCTGATTTGCCAAAATGGCAAGAGGCAGTTCAATCGGAATTGAAGTCACTTGCTAAAAAAGAGGTCTTTGGACCAGTAGTCCATACACCTGCTGGTATAAAGCCAGTTGGTCATAAATCGGGTTTTGTGCGGAAAAGGAATGATAAAGATTAAGTTGAAAGATACAAGGCTCGCCTTGTCGCACAAGGATTCTCACAACGACCAGGATTCAATTATGAAGAAACATATTCACCCGTTATGGATGCCATAACATTTCGATATCTCATCAGTTTCGCCTTACGTGAAAGGCTTGAAATACATATAATGGATGTGGTTACAACTTATCTGTCCGGTTCACTTGATAATGAAATTTACATGAAAATCCCTGAAGAATTTAAAAAGCCTGAAGCATATTCAAAATCTCGGGAAATGTATTCAATCATATTACAAAGATCTTTGTACGGTTTAAAACAATCTGGGCGCATGTGGTATAATCGCCTCAGTGAATATTTGCTGAAAAAAAGGTTACGTAAATGATGTTATTTGTCCATGTATTTTTATGAAGAAAATGGCTTCAGAATTTGTTAGCTTTTTATGTTGATGACATAAATCTTGTTGGAACTCCAGAAGAGCTCCAAAAGGCAATTGAATATCTTAAGAAAGAATATGAGATGAAAGATCTTGGAAAGACAAAACTTTGTCTTGGTATGCAAATTGAACATTTAGCAGACGGGATCTTTATCCGTCAATCTGCCTATACAGAAAGGGTCATAAAACGCTTTTACATGGAAAAAGCGCACCCATTGAGTACATCAATCATTGTTCGATCACTTGAAGTGAATAAGGATTTGTTCGAACCTCCAGAAGAGAACAAGGAACTCCTTGGTCCCGAAGTACCCTATCTTAGTACAATTGGTGCACTAATGTATCTTGCTAATGCCACAAGGAGTGACATAGCATTTTTTGTTAATTTACTAGAAAGATATAGTTCTTCTCCTACACGGAGACATTGGAACGAGATTAAGCATATATTGCGATATTTAAAGGGAACTCTTGATATGGGTTTGTTTTATGCTAACAAAGATAGTACAAATCTTGTTGGTTATGCAGATGCAGGGTATTTATCTGATCCCCATAAAGCTCGATCTCAAACCGGGTACGTATTTACATATGGAGGTACTGTCATATCATGGCGCTCCACAAAACAATCTATTGTTGCTACTTCTTCAAATCATGCTGAGAAAATAGCTATTCATGAAGCAAGTAGGGAATGCGTATGGTTGAGATCAATAATTCATTTTATTCGAGAAAAATGTGGTTTGGAATGTGAGAAAAGGCCCACAATTTTATACGAAGACAATGTTGCATGCATAGCCCAATTGAAGGGAGGATTTATAAAAGGAGATAGAACGAAGCACATTTCACCAAAATTATTCTACACGCACGATCTTCAGAAAAATGGTGACATTGATGTGCAACAAATCCGTTCAAGTGACAATCCGACAGATTTATTCACCAAGTCTTTGCCAACTTCAACTTTTGAGAAGATGGTATACAGGATTGGGATGCAGAGACTCAAATATTTAAAACAAAGTTTTCATCAGGGGGAGTAAAATACGCGGTGCACTCTTTTTCTGTTACTAAGGTTTTTTTCCCACGGGGTTTTCCTTATAAGGTTTTTAATGAGGCGCCTTGCAATGCGTATTACTAAATATGTGTACTCTTTTTCCTTCACTAGGATTTTTTCCCACGGGATTTTTCCTAGTAAGGTTTTAATGAGTGTGATGACTCAAAAGGTCATCCTAAGTAATTCCAGTTAAATCTGTATTCCGAGGCCTCGAAAGCCTCCATTCATCTCACCTCGATATGCGTGCGCAGCCCGAGCAGGTAGCCGGGAAGCTTCCATGTAAAAATATGATAAAAATGGGATTTTTGAATTGAATAAAGTTGACTTTGGTCAACATTTTTGGTAAACGGATCCGGACCCGTGATGTGACGGTCCGTAGGAAAAAATGGGACTTGGGCGTATGCCCAGAATCGAATTCCGAGGTCCCAAGCCCGAGAAATGAATTTTTAAAGAAAATTGTTTTATGAAAATAATAAAGGCTTTTAAAAATGAATAATTATGTGAAAACCATGTTACCGGGCCCGTATTGCGGTTTCGGAGCCCGGAACAGGTTTATTATATGTTATTTGTCCTATTTGTAGAATTTAGTGTAAAACGGGCTTGATTTGATTTGTTTTGGATCCAAATGAGGAAAAATGGAGCTAATGAACTTGTGGGATTTCTAAAGAATTTGAAATGTGGCTTGAGAGGTGATTTTATGTTCCCGAGGTCCGAATGAAATTCCGAGATCGGGAATAGTTTCGTTGTGTCGTTCATAACTTATCTGCAAAATTTGAAGTCGTTCCGAGTTGTGTGGGTCGTTCCGGCGCATCGTCATAGAATCTTAGAATTTCAAGGTCTGAAGTGTTGAATTTAGGGGTTTTGGAGGGTGATTCTGAGTTTTAGCTTGGTATTGAGTGTTCCGTGAGCTCGAGCAAGTCCGTTTAATGATTTGGGACTTGTTGGTATTTTTGGACAGGGGCTCGGGTGGGCCCAGGTGCCTCCCAGACCCCGCGCGGGCCAAAAACCAGCAAAAACCACTGCTGGTGCACAACAGCTGGTGTGACCGCAGGTGCAGTTGCCCAGCCGCATGTGTGATCCCCAGCCCCTTGCCCAAAGTCCGCAGGCGCGTGACCGTAGGTGCGGTCCAGGCCATCGCAGGTGCGACCTTTCCGCAGGGGCGACCAAAATTCCGCAGTAGCGGGACCGCTGGTGCGGCTCCCAACCCCGCAGGTGCGAGCCCAGGGTCCCAGGCCTTTTTCCGCAAGGCCGATCATTTTCTCGCAGACGCGAGACCGCACCTGCAGTCCTAAGGTTGCAGGTGCGGAAACCCCTGTTGGCAACCCTCTTAAAATGTCCAAAATTTCGGGTTTTCCTCATTCCTTCCATCTTCAAACTCCATTAGAGAGCAACCAAGCTTGGGGCATCACCTTCCACGACCACCCACTGTAAGAGGTAAGCTAAACCCCATAAAACTTCTAATTTTAACATTAATTCCTAGTTTAATTCACTACAAAATCACCTAAAATCATTGAATTAGGAAGTAAACTTTAGGGTTCTTAGGAATTTCATGATTTTTCATGTTAGACCATAAATTCTTGAATAAATTACATAACTTTGATCCTTAGACTCCGGGTAATTGATTCCTTCATGAATTTTCGAAAATCTAAACGTGTGGGCCCGGGGTCGAATTTTAATACTCTTGGAAGAATAGTAGGAAATGCATAACTTGGCTTAGAAATTGATTTATTGGGTACTTATTAATGATTATAAATTCATTATGTCTAGATATTCCCGATTCAGAGTTGAATTCGAGAGGAAAGGCTGTGGTCGAGGCTTGACTTGCACTTTTCTTGGAACCGAGGTAAGTGTTTGGCTTAACCTCAGCTTGAGGGATTAGGTATAGAGTCTTATTTGCTATGTGCAACTCATGTCCAACGTATAGGCGTGGTGACGAGTGCCTATGCGTTGCGGTCAAGTATGCCCGTGAGTCAATTGTGATGAAATTTGCTATGTTCTTAATATTCCCCGCACTATGAGTAAATTATGAATTAAAAGTGATACTTGATGTTGTTTCATGACGTGGAGAGTTATTGAGTTATTTGCTCCAGTTGAGGGTTACACTGCTGGAATTGTATTACTGATGTGAGGTTGGTTATAGCTGAGACCCCTGTCGGGCATTTGTTGATGTTGTGAATGATGATTTATCCTTGCCGGAACAATAGAATTGTATTGAATACTTCAATGCACTTGAGACTTCGTGTTGTTGACTTTCATATTATTGTTGCCTTGTGTTTTTATTATATATATGCACGAGGGGACATTCCGTGCCGAGTGATTGTGAGGTTATGCACGAGGGGACATTCCGTGCCGAGTGTTATTATATATATGCACGAGGGGACATTCTGTGCCGAGTGATTGTGAGGTTATGCACGAGGGGACATTCCGTGCCGAGTGTTATTATATATATGCACGAGGGGACATTCTGTGCCGAGTGATTGTGAGGTTATGCACGAGGGGACATTCTGTGCCGAGTGTTGTTATATATATGCACAAGGGGACATTCCGTGCTGAGTTATTGTGAGGTTATGCACGAGGGGACATTCTGC
>ML245906.1:25012-43511 GCA_005239495.1 Nicotiana undulata | reverse complement strand
CACAATCACTCTGCCCATCAGGCATCCTCATAATCACTCTGCCCATCAGGCATCCTCACAATCTCTCTGCCTATCAGGCATCACTCAATCAGTACCGGCACTCACTGGGGGTGTGTTACTGACTCCGGAGGGGCTCCTACAGCCCAAGCGCAATAATAAGCCACAACATGGGATAAATCACACACAATATAGGCCCGCAACCTCACTCATATCATATCATCCTCACAATATAGGCCAACAACCTCACTCATATCATAACATCCTCACAATATAGGCCAGCAACCTCACTCAGTCAGACACTCTCAATTTGCCCTTCAGGCCATAAATATATCGGGTTCTCAACCCAAAAATAGTGTTTCATTTTCAAGAAGTAGTATCAAAATACTTTGAGTGTCAAAAACAATTTCACAGAAAAGACTGAGTAAAAATCATAACATATCAGTGAGGAAAATAGCAAAGTAGCCCCCAAGGGGTTAAAACAGATCAGCACTAGACCCCAAAAATGGCTTACATCCCAAATCATATAAAAAAATATCTATACTATTAAGTATATGCTTAGAAATCGATTTCGCAACTCAATAGTAGCCTAATAGGAAAGATGTTTCCAAAGTTTTCACCTTTTTATCTCAAAACCCGTGAAAGGGTGCATAGTCCGGGGTTTCATACCCTCAAGACAGGATTTAAAGACATTACTTACGTCAAAACTAGCCTGAAACTACTCTGCAATGAGTTTGCCTTTCAAATCAACTTCTGAACGCTCCAAATCTACCAAGTTCAGATTTTTATCATCAATAATGCTTAAGGAATAAATTCCAATTGAAAAATATCAAATTTAGCCCAAAACTCGAATTTGGTCAAAACCCGACCCCCAGGCACGCATCCCGAAACTCTGAATTTTTTATAAATAAATGTTCTTCATCCTATTACGAGTCCATACATATAAGTTCGTTTGACCCCTCAAATCGACCCCTAAAGGTCTCATAATCTCAAGCCCTAAACCCACCTTTTTCTACTGATTTTCATGAATTAAATGCTGAGATTATGTTATATAATCAGCCATAAACGAGTTTTAATGATCAAGACACTTACCTCTATGAAGAACACTGATTTCCTCTCTTAAAAATCGCCTCAAAAGCTTCTCCCCGGTCAAAAATTGGAAGAAAACTCGAACTGCTCGTTAGATATATACTGTTCACGCGTTTTACTGCTCCCAATGGATTTATTGTGAAATTATAATCAATTTAGGCTTTTGAATCACTCAATTTGACCTTATAATGAAAGAGATATGTAGGTTTTAAGATTTGCAAATAGTGCAGGTTTTTAATACGTCGGCAGGGGCAATTTCGTCATTAACCTGAAAATTCTGGGCAATCTTGGTAAAATGGCCATAAAATCCTCATACGATCTCCAAATTTGACGATTCTTTTTTATACGGGTCCGTAATTACGATACTGATCTAATGATTCATTCAAAAGTAATAGGAGCTCATTTTTTCAATATGATATCATTTATGCTTGAAGAAACGACGTCGAAGCATAAGAAAAACGAGCAGAACGCAGCCCAAACCTATCCAAAACTCACCCGAGCTCCTCGGGAGCCCAACAAAATATATCAACACATCACATATGATCATTCAAACTTAGTTGCATCCTCAAAACACCAAAATTAACATCAGAATACCAAATTCGCATCGGATTCAAGCCTAAGAACTTCGAAAATTCTAAAATCCACCAATGATGCCGAAACTATCCAAAACAACTCCGATTGACCTGAAATATTGCAGACACATTCAAAATGATATTATGAACCTGTTCCAACTGTCGTAATTCCATTCCGACCCCGGTAGCCTATTTTTCACTGCCGACCGGAAATCACCAAAAACTAACTTTTTCCGATTCAAGCCTAATTCTACATCGGACATCACAAATTTTTTCTAAACACACTCCTAAGTCCCTAATCAACTAACGAAGCTATTCGAACTATAAAATCTGCGTTTCGAGGTCGTTTAGCAATAAGTCAACTCTTAGTTGACTTTTCTCATTTTAAGGTTATTCTTAAGGACTAAGTGACTAAATCATCATTGCAACCATTCCGATTCCAAGCCTACCAACTCTCACACATAAATAACAGTATATCCAATCAATAACAAGTCAATAACAAAAATTTTAATGCAAGTTTTACGTAACGACAGACCGGGTCGTTGCAGTAGTGGAAGAAATCACCCCGCTCGCGGAATATAAATTGCGAAGCGGTCACACGCAAGCATACACATCGAAGCAGTCCACCCGGACTACGTCGGGAAAGCAATTACCCAAGAAAAATTACGAATTCCCCTTTTTGATGGTAACAAAAATAATATTTAAGACTTTTCTAGAAATTCATTTACCAAGTTCGATAAGGTTTAATCATTTTTTTATTCCATCAATAAGGTTACAAGTACGACAAGTAAAGCATGTTGTGAGTCCTAAGCTACCTGTACATAAGCATAATAGTAGCTACGCACGGACCCCCGTCACCTCGTGCGTATGTAGCCCCCACAAATAGTAGTACATATTTAATCATTTCACCTATGGGGACAATTCCCTCTTACAAGGTTAGAAAGGAGATTTACCTCGCTCCGATGATTCATAACTGGCTTCCAAGCCCTTCCGACAACTCAAATCGATGCACATGCTCCAAAACTAGTCAATAATTACGCAAACCCGTAAATATATATACTCAATTACTCTTAACAATTCTATTTACAACAAGTTCTAACCCCATGTCGCCAAGTTGATAAAATCACCATCGGGCCCACGTGCCTGGATTCTGAAATTATTAAAGATAAACTTTACCCAAAGCCTCACTAACTCAAATATACAATTTATTCTCAATTTCATGCTCAAATTCGTGGTAAAAATCTAAAAATACAAATTCTAGGTTTTCCACCAAAACCCCCAAATTTCTACAAAATTAACATATCCAAATCTGCATATAGTCATGTATTTAACCAATAAATGGGAAGAAACTACTTACCTAGAGTTGCTTGATGAAAATCCCTCCTTGAGCTCTCTAAAATCGCCCACACCAAATGAAAAAATGGGAGAAAATGAGCCAGATCTCGGTTATAAAATGCACACTGCCTAGCCCCGACCTTCGCACCTGCGGTCCAATAGTCGCTCCTGCGGCTCTGCACCTGCCAAAAAACTATCGCAGGTGCGGCTCTAACTCAACCCAACGACTCTCGCACCTGCGACCCCCACTTCCGCATCTGCGCCTTCGCAGGTGCGGAAATTTTCTCGCACCTGCGCCCCCAGCAAAGCCTGTCAAGTTCCGCATCTACGACGCCAAGGCCGCACCTGTGGCCAAAGCCTCACAGGTGCGGTCGCAGCAGACACCAGCAACTTCAGCTCCTCCTCAACTTCAAATTTGATCCGTTAACCACCCGGAATTCACCCGAGGTCCCCGGGACCCCGTCCAATCACACCAACCTGTTCCAAAACATAATGCGGACTTGCTAGAGGCCTTAAGTAGCATCGAATAACATCGAAACAATGGGTCGCAACTCAATTAAATATTTATGAACTTTGAAATTTCCAACTTCTACATTCGATGCCGAAACCTATCAAATCACGCCTGATTGACCTCAAATTTTGCACACAATTCATATTCAACATTTCGGACCTGCCCCAACTTTTGGAGTCGGAAGCCGACCCCGAAATCAAAATTTCCACTTCTGGTCGGACTTCTTAAAAACTTCAAATTTCTAACTCCAGCCAAATGACTCCAAAATGACCTACGGACCTCCGAATTTACTTCCGATCGCGCTACTAACACCAGGATCACCATACAGAGCTATTCCCAAACTTAGAATCCCAAAGGGATATCAATATCACTGAAATGCACTTCAACCCACACTTATGAAATTTCTTCTAAAATGTTGACTTCCACAATATACGCTGAAATGCACCCGCCGATCCGGACATACGCCCGAGTCCGAAATCATCATACAAACCTGCTGGAACCTTCAAATCCTGATTTCGATGTCGTTTACTCAAAAATCCAATCTTAGTCAATTCTTCCAACTTTAGGCTTCGAAAATGAGAATTTTCCTTCTAATTCGACTACGAATTTCCCAAAATTCAATTTCGACCACATATACATGTCAGAATACCTTAAATGAAGCTACTCATGGACTCAAACTGCCGAACAACAAACTAGAGATCAAAACGAACGGTCCGGTCATTACACTGTTGCTTTCTTTGAAGTTAAAATATGCATAAGAAAGGAGGAGAACTCAGAAAATTTGTATGGAAAATTTCGTAGAATGGACTTGTATTTATAGCCAAAGTTAGGCTGAAATCTAAAGAGGTGCAACTCTTCAAAATGATTGTTTTTGCAAAACGTCCATAGCATAAATATCATAACATAAATGGTTATTTACTCAACAATAAAGAGGGAAAATCGAACAGGGTAGTTAATTTTTTATTACAAAAATAGAAAACTGAAAATTTGATAACTGAATTGGATTTAATATGAATATTTATTTTAATAATAATATTTTGTTATTAAAATAAATATTTAATAACATTTCATTTAATATTTACTATTAACAACTAAATTTGGTCCAAAAATTAATTAATCGATCAATCATTTGACCAAATCCAAATCCAAATCAAAATCCAAATCTGAATCCGAATCCGAAGCCGAAGCCGAAGCCGAAGCCGAAGCTGAAGCCGAGCCGAAGCCGAAGCCGAAGTCGAGCCGAGCCGAGCAGAGCCGAGCAGAGCGAGTGAGTGACGACGACCACGGCGCGAGCCGTGCCTTCTTCTCAACTCTTTATGAGCTAGAAGAAGAGCAATTGCTTATCTACCCATCAAAACCCTTTTCCTCTTCCCATATGGGACAATCAAGGAGGGAAGCTCAAATACTGCTCAAATATTTCATTTTCTCCTCATTTCCCATTTACCCTATTTTAAGCATTAATAGCTTAAAACAAAACCCAACGATCCCCCACATGAATGGGGAATGGCTATATCACGAAAGCATGCATGAAAAACTATGTGATTCGCAAGTAAGGATTAATTGCATCTGGATAAGTAGGTTTTCCTTTGAACTTTCTGTAGTGAACATATGTCGGATATACTCGATCAATCAGTAGATTTGATATCTTTGAGCCGTCGAACTTTGGTGTAAACCTAGACAACCACAAGTCACACAACCAACCCTTAACTGTCTTTGGTTCTCATTGTTGTGTTCGTTTCAGCCATGAACACCGCTTGGTTTCATAAGTGCATAGAGAACTGGCCTTGCAAAATTCTCCTTGAAGCGGCTAACACTTCACACTTACATAGGTGATTCCTAAACGTGTCATCCTGTAGATACACTATTTGATATACCCCGTATCAAATTTAGAAATCATTAAAAACCCTTAATGTTTTATCCTTGGTACTGAACATTGTCTCATCACGAGAATGGACCAAAAATTTAGTTGACAATGTTGAACCGTCATTAATGACTTTGTTAGATCTTCTTGAACCTAGATCTTGGGATCTCCAGTCTTCTAGGTAGAGTTACCGCCACTATGACTTGTTCTCGGCCATAGTCCCATTCCCCTTGATGATTTCTCAACTACCTCTCTAGTTAGCCCTTTTATAAGTGGATCCGACACATTATCACTTGACTTTACATAGTCAATTGTGATAATTCTCTAGAGAGTAATTGCCTAACGGGTTTATGCCTTTGTCGTATATGACGAGATTTACCGTTATACATAATGCTCCCAACCCTTCCAGTTGCCTCTTGACTATTGCAATGTATGCATATTGGTGCCAACAGTTTGGGCCAAAATGGAATATCTTTCAAAAATTTCCGGAGCCATTCAACTTCTTCACCGGCTTTATCCAAGGCTATGAACTCAGCCTCTATTGTAGAGCGGGCAATACAAGTTTGTTTGGATGACTTCCAAGATACCCCTCCTCTACCAAAAGTGAATACATATCCACTTGTGGACCACATAGCCTATCACCATCCGAAGAGAATGACTTTTATCCCAAACAGGTTTACGCAACCAGGAAATGCTGTAAGCTGGGTACATTTCTTTAGCAATTTGACTGATGAAAAGGTGAATTGGATGTTTGAATGGTTCCCTAGCAGCGAGTTCATTATCAGGTCAAGAGGGACTGCCCATCTAGTGCTAATCGGGTTAAGGGGAATCTATCCTTATGCTTCTATAAGGGTAATGAGGCAAGCTGGGAGAAAGCAGGTTATACCTCGGGTTTCCAATATGGTCCAGTACAAAGCAGACTTCAAGGGGAACACCATTCCATTCAAGTTTGAGACACAGCATATGTGAAATCAAAAGATCATTGTGGAGAAAGATACTATCAAGCCAGATCGGTATCATGCCGTCCATATGTACTTCTATCCATCATAGTTGGTAGATGATATAGCGGGAGATGTCAAGCCAGGAATTAATCTGAAGAATAGGGTTATAGACGACGACGCTGAAGCACAAGTCAAATACAAGATGTTGCACAAAAGGGTTTTCGAGTCTGAAGCCAGGCATTTGGAACAACATAAAGTGAACATGGAAGATATCAACGAATGGAAAAAAATCGCAACTAAATCAATAGAGAGGTTTGACGATTTGGAGCAGGGGTTGATGGAGCTTGAGGGAAAAATGAGGAAAATGATCTCAAATTGTTGACACTCCTATTTGATGATATTCCTATTTCTTGAAATGAAATATTATTTTGGGTCGAGAACCCCGTTTTATTCATGGCCCGAGTGGCATGATGAGAGTGTCTGACTGAGTGAGGCCGAGGGCCAATGTTGTGCGGATGTTATGATATGATGGAGGTCGAGTGCCTGAGATTGATTTATGCCATGATGTGGCTTGTTTATAGCGCTTGGGCTGTAGGAGTCCCTCCGGAGTCTGTGCACACCCCCAGTGAGCGCAGGTACCTACTGAGTGCGAGTTTGGAGTGATGAGCGATTGGGAGGCATGAGTGACAGTGAGGTTGCCCGCGGGGCGGATAATAAGTGATGGTGAGGTGCTGAGGGAAATTGTTATGAGTGATGATTATGGCCCGCAAGGCAGTTCTATGATGATAGGGAAGTTATATGATGATAGGGAAGTTCTATGATGATATTTTACTGAGTTTTGACTATGATTTACTTCATTTTTCAAACTGATATTACTGAGAGTTTTACTGAGAAATGTTTGAAAAAATATACTTGTTTCAAACGATTTTATGGAAATTGGTTTTCGAACTTATGTATACGGTATTGAGACTTGATGTTTTACTGTTTTGTGGATTGATGTATTGCGTGTTTATTATTATCAAATTGTGATTTATTTTCATTACTACTGAGTTGGCATACTCATCATTACTCCTTGCACCTCTGTGTGCAGATCCGGGTACTAGTTCGGAGCAGTAGTCGTCCGAGCTCGTTGTCATCAGCGTTTGGGATTTCGAGGTAGCTGTCCAGTATCCACAACTTCTCCACCTCCCTTGTTCATATAGTACTTAGTATTTGATTCATAGACATTTATTATGACATTAGCAGAGTTAGTTTATTTCTTAGATGCTCGTGATCTGTTGACTCCAGTCTTGGGAGATTAGTTTAGACTGTTGAATTATATTATTGATGCTTAAAGACTTAAAGAAATTATTATATACTCTGTTTGCTGGTTATTATTGATTCGACCGCCTCTTTATTAGTCACTTTTGATCAAATATTTTTGAGAAATTATGTTAAAACAAATGTGTAGTTATGTGATGGTTGGCTAGCCTAGTTCCACGATAGGCGCCATCACGACCTGTTAGGATTGGGGTCGTGACACTGTCCAAACACCATTTTCCTTTGCGACTCCTTCAGTGGTGTTCCTGCAAAACATGATGATTATATTTTCTTAGTTACCCAAGTCTGCTTGGGTCGTTTTGGGTTAGCGTTTCTAGGTTTAGGATTGTTCTTGGGTCTCCAAAACCATCCTGACACGTTTGATTTACGAAAGCGACAAAGGGAATACTTATGTCCACTTTTATTGCAATAGTGACATTTGGGGCTTGATCTAGTTATGGATTTCCCACTTGAGTCAGAACTAGTTGGCTTTGTGCTGGAAGGTCCTTTTCTAGTTGAATTATAAGATGTCTGACTGGACCTGGTTGAACTATATTTGCGCACACAGTTAAGCTGCACAAGTAATCCATCATACTCATCCTGAAGTTCATCCTTACCAATTTCACATAAATCAAGTTTGAGTTTCCAATTTCTTATTTCTCTATTTAGTCTTTTTATCTCATCAAACAGTTTATTATTTTAAAGTAAGATCAAGAATATCCTGTAATTTATTACATCTGTCATAGTTATAGGGTCTTACCTCGCTTGTTTCACCTCAAGCCATGAAACAGTCTTCATTTTTATCTTTTTCTTCATTGTCAGAGTCATCCTCGTTTGTCCAGCATCCAGAGATTTTCTTCATGTCGTTTTCAAGAATTTTCATGAAGCACATGTTGGCTACTTCTTCATGTTCTGAACTGTCTTCATCACTCCAGCTTCCAAATGATTTATTCTTGTTGAATCCTCTAGAGACTTTTCTTTTGAGTTCAGGGCATTCAGCTTGAACATGTTCAAATCTTCCGCATTCATAGCATTTTCCATCATTTTTATCATGTTCTCCATATTGCCTAGTACGCCTGGATGAGAACCTGCCTTTCTTGGTGTTTTTGTATCTCTTCATCAATCCGTCCATGTTTCTTGATACTAGAGCAATTTATTATTTGAGAGCTTAAGGATTATCATCTATATCTCTTTCTGCTCTATCGGTTGTAGCCTTGAAGGCTACAGTCTTCTTCTTTTCTTCTTGAGTAGTTTTCTTCAGATGGGTCTTTTCAAAAGCTATGAGTTCTCCTCGAAGTTCATCATATGACATTTTGTTCAGATCTTCAGACTCAAGAGTGACGACTTTCATTTTCCATGTGGTAGGTAGACTTCTCAGGATTTTTCTTACTTGGTCACCACTGGAGTATGGTTTTCCAAATGCTTTTAGATCACTTATAATTTTGTTGAATCTGGCGAACATTTCTTCGATGGATTCTCCTTCTTTCATCTGAATTAGTTCATAGTCGTGCACCAGCATGTTGATGTGAGTTTCTTTTACCTTGCGCATTCCTTCATAGGTGACTTCAAGTTTATCCCACACCTCCTTAATTATATCACAGCTAGATATCTTCTCATATTCTTCACCACTGATAGCATTATAAAGCAAGTTTCTTGCTTTTGCATTAACTTGCACAATAGCCATTTGTTCTTCAGTGTATGCATCAATGTCTTCAAGATCAGCGGGGGGTTGAGCCGTAGCAGCAACCGGTAGTGGGTAGTTACCCTTTTTGATGACTCTCCCTACCTTGACATCATAGGACTTTGCGTAAATTTACATGCGCACTTTCCAGTGAGAGAAGTGTTGACCGTTGAAGTAGGGTGGCCTTACTTGGGATGTTCCTTCCTGGAAAAGTGCTCCAATAATGACTTGATTGGCCATGATCTTTTCTCACAAGCCGTTAAGCAAAAGTAATATGTGAGTGAGGCTCTAATACCAATTGAAAGTGCAAGATTNGGGGGGGGGGGGTGAATTGACTATTTTTATTTATTTAACTAGTTGACTGGTTATGTAATTAGTCGACTAGAAATAGATGCGAAGTAATAACACAACAGAAGGTAAAGACAGTAATAAAAGTGCAGGAATTAAAGACACCGGAATTTTTATACTGGTTCGGATTCAATGTGAATCCCAGTCCAGTCCCCTTGGGTTGCAAGGGTGTTCTCTTTCACTGAATGATATTCTTCGAGAATACAGAGATGGTGTAGTTTACACCTATGGCTATCTTTCAGTGACTCTCGATTTATTTTTGAAACAATGCCTCACCAGTGGTTTTCTCTCTTTCTTCTCTAACTTATTACACATCAGATCTGTTAGGAGCTACAATGTTTGTATGTAGTAGAACAAAGAGAGGGTAATTGGTTAGATCAAAGAATGTCTTCCTAATGTACAAGAGAGTGTATATATATGAGTAAGCTCTGACTGTTGAAGAGACGCTTCCAACCCAAGAGATTTGATCCTTGGAAAAAGATTGATTATTTCCAAGAATAAGGCTGTTCCGCAACGGCTAGGGCAGAAAGGGATAAACTGGATGCTTCCTTAGGTGGCGCTGAAATCCTCCTAGGATCTTGGGCTTTCAAGAATTTTCCGCGTGAGATATTCTTGGTGTCGTTGATTTCTTGAATCCCTTATTCTTTCCGCAATCTACTCCATCAGCCTTTATTTGTTTCCTTAGTTTTGGATACCATAAGGATCGTACTAGATTCAGTCCGCTTCATTTATTCTTCAGTAATATCCTCGATTTTGGATTCGCCAGTGATCTTGTTCTTTCATTCTCGAGAGGTACCTACACACAACATATATATATTTTTGCAACATTAAAATTAGATTCTAACACTTGTCAGAAGACAAGTTAACCAAACAAAAATAAAAATAAAAGAAAAAATAAAAGCTAATTCCTGAATTTGCACCAAAAATTATTTTTAACACTATTGATTGCCAGCCCCCGGGAACGGCGCCAAAATTTGACGAGTGCAAAATACAACACAAAATTGATTCTTGCTCTGATAGTATAATTATCGTCTCCACAGGGATTAGATTTAAACAATGATCTAGTAATTCCTGGTTTAACTGCTATTCAGGATGATCAAAACTTGATTGGAATGATAAATGTCATGACCCAAATTCATAATAGGTCGCGAGTGCACCTAACACCGCCACTAGGCAAGCCCACAAGTGAAATTACTAATCATTTACCCCTTTTCAACATTTTTTGAATGGACGTCTTCCTTTTTAAAGAGAAATTTAAACTAGACTTCATGCAACTGTAACATCTCTTTGAAAAAAATACCATCATAATAAGGACATTCATACTGGTGAAAGAAAAGATAAATACAGCCGTACATAAATGCTAAATATCCCCCAAAACTCAGCGTCACAAGTGCATGGGCAATCTTGGGAATATACAAAACTACTACAACTACTGTATGAAAGAAATAGACATAATAGTAAATAAGGTAGAGGGAGATTCCGGTGTTGCAGATCGTAGCAAGGAAAACAACTCACTACTAAGTCTCCAGAATGATCGTCTACGCGCCCGCGTGACCACTCGTAGTACCTGTGTCAGTACCTGCACATCAGTGCAGAAGTGTAGCGTGAGTAAGGAAACAATGCATACCTAGTAAGTATCTAGTCTAACCCCGAAGAAGCAGTGATGAGGAGTGGACTTGACACTAACTAGAGGTCAAATAATAATAATATACGTGCATAAAGTAGACATGGTGAGTATACAACAAGTATCAGTGAAGCAAATAAGAGCAACTAAAATAAATAAAATCAAGAGTCTGTATCACATTACCAACATATCATAACCGATCGTGAAGGCGCTAACCAAATTATACCCAAACCGGAACCTTTTTCGATCATTAAGCACGAAATTGCCGAGGCGAACGATCCGATCCCATAAGAATATTGGTACTCTGTATTGCCGAGGCGAATGACCTGATCCCATAAGAATAGTTTTATCATATTGCTAGGGAGAACGACCCGATCCAATAAGAGTAGTGTTATCATACTGCCGAGGCGAATGACCCGATCCCATTAGAGTTGAGAAATTTACCTCACTCACGGAAGTACTTGCGAGACGAGAAGACATGGAGTTTTCATAATTTATTAAGTATTCCATGTTTTCTGAAATAAGTAGCTATGTCGATAATTCCAATTAAAATCCCTAGTCTCAGCTCTAATCAAGACAATTAATACTCATGATAGGCATAACCAGTATAATTAAAATCATGACGTGAATCTAGGTGTACCCTGACATATCATGAAATATAACCACATACGGAATCTTGTCACCTTGTGCGTACGTAGCTCCCCACACAAGTGGTGTTGATACCCAATTTTTTCTCATATTTTGATAATATGTATACTCTCAAAATAGCCTCATTATTTAGTTTACAAATCTATACAATCATTTTCTATAATTTTCTATAACTTTTAAAAGCTCAAAATTAATTTCTTTTTTTATTTTTATTATATAAATACCTAATAATTATCCTTCAAATTATTTTGTGATGACTTAATCATCCAAATTTATTATTTTACACCACCATGTATGTTTTACAATATTATACTTTATTTTCTATAATGATATTTGTATTTTAATGCTAATTACATATTTTTGCAATAATAGCCTACATTTTGCAATTAACTACATTTATTATTTTATTTAGAGTTAAAATAACTTTTCACATATTTACACCATCAACTATTATTTTAAAGAACTTACTTGCCTAAATAATATTTTTAATACCTATTTAGCAAATTTTAACCAATTTTCCTTAATTTCTTTATTTTGAAAAGCTACCCAATTATTTAAGCCATTTTCAGACCAAAAATGGTCCAACACCCAAGCCCACATCATCTCCCCTTCCACCAGCCCAAACCAGCACCCGTTAATTAACCCGGTCGTGACCCGTTTTAAGTGACCCGCCCCACTCCCCTTTCGATCTTGGCCGTTGATCACAAATGATCAACGACTCATAATAATCCCCCGCCTCTCCTTATACCCCCACAACCCTAAAACCTAACCCATTTTTCCAACCCATCGCTTTTGTTCTCTCTGTCACTCCTCTCTCTTTCACGAACCCTATCCGTCACACCCCAAATTATCTTTGATTTCGACCTTGATATGGAATCCTCTTATGCTTTGCCTTCCATATATGCTCCATATCTATGTTACTTACATGGTTTTGGTATTACTTAGTACTTGCCTATTTTTGGCAAGTTCCAGACCTTGAATCATATGGAAATTGTCCTCAACCTTCAAAATCTAGACAGTATTCAATCTATATACGTTCATGGCAAGGCGATTCACCAGAATATTTGTCGAATATTTGATTTATGTCAATTAGGGTTTGCCTAATATTTCCCTAATCTGATTTTTTTATTTATTCTCTATGTTATTACTTCCTTATTTATGTTGATTTTATAGTGTTTCCTTGATTCGTTTGGACAAACTTTAATCATTAAGTTTCACTAAAAAATAAATAGTCTTCACTCTGCTATTCTCTTATTCTCTTGTTCTACACTTTGGCTCTTGGCAGGCTGAAAGCCAAGGCCACCGAAATTTTATTTTCGACCTTCCTTGGTACGAGCACTGCCATGGGTTCCTTTGAAGCCCTTGGGAACTCTATGGAGTCTGTTCTTTCTTGTTTGTCTACTTGTCAATCAGTAACTGGTGAGTTATTTATCCTATGCAATACTCATTCTTTCGTGTTCACGATTTGCATATTCATACCTCTGAGATGTGTTTATCTTAAGTTGAACAATTTAGACTATTTGAATTCTGTTTAGCTTAATGTATTGGTATTTTGAATGTTTACATTGGCTATATGGCATCAGTTCATTTCCTGCTTTGTCCCGTCTCTCTATAGTGATTGACTCATATCTATAATATGTCCTAATCTATGTTAAGACCTTCACTCTAGCTATGACTTTCTCCCATGATCATTTTTATCACTCAGTATGTATTTAGCTTGCCCAATTCTATATTCCTTAGTGATTAGTTGGGGCCTTTTAGAATAGCTTCTTAACTTGTGTTTCCTATAACATTTTACTATGTTTTGCCTTGTTGATCTGAATTGGTTTGTTTAATTTCTGGTGTTCATCATAATTTGAACCCTTAGGCTTTGAATCTGTTAAGCTAGGCTCTATTTTCATCTTGTTTGTCATAATGCACCTTTGTATATTAGTTTGTAACCCAGAAGTCAAAATCCCTCTTGCTTCCTACAAATATTCTCTGCCCCAATGTGCTAAGTGTGAACTTCTAATATCAACCTGTGTTTTGAGTTTTGCTTATCCTCTTTGCTGGTATGTTCATTGTGTAATCACATCTGCACTTTCTGTTTTTAAAATGTAAATGCACTTCTTCCAACTATACCATTGATCATTATTTTTCACTCTCATTGGTTATTTAAGCTACTCTGAACCTATAACTCTTGGCCGGCTGAAAGCCAAGGCCACTAAGGCTTTCTCTATTAACCTCCCTATTGTTAGCACTGCTCGGGGTCCATTTTAAGACCCATGTGAACTCTGACACACTAGGGTTTGAGGTTCTTTGTCCATTTTCTTTACTACTAAGATCTGAGTTATCTCTAACACTCAGTTCTGTGCCTCTTTTTGTCTATTGAATGTGCAAATTGATTCTTTTAAGTGATTGGTTTCTGGATCCTATGATCAATCTATGGTTGTTTGTTTTGGTTTGAGTTCTCCTATAGTTTCTGGACTATGTTGATTGATATAGTCCCCGCTAAGATCCGAGTGTGCTTATTGGAGGAGAAAGAGTTTAGTTGAAGGCCTAGCAAATGCTGGGTATCCTTTTGGGCCTGTCTTGGGCCTACTGTTATTACTTGTACCACTTTTGTAATCACATTGATTATTGGGTCGGTAATAATTCTATAATAACAATTCGAGTATTAGTGAAATTAGGAAATGGGTATATCCTACTACTTGCATGAAAAGGGTAAAAAACATGTCTATAGGATTCATGTGATTATTTTGCTATCCGACCTACTATATGTATCATTTAAGTCTCTTTGTGCACTATTAGAGATCATGTCATTAGGGGAATCACACACTCACATATCTAGTATAATATCGAAGCATCAGTGTTTTATCTATTCTTGTGTCTATTGTTGTGTATCGCTAGATAGCATGCCTATAGGGAGTAATTGGTAATAACTTCTCTTTAATATGCACCGTGTTCATTAGATATCATGCCTATGGGATTTTAACTAATTAATTCACTATTGCATCATATTGTCCATCTTTAAAGCATGCCTATAGGGGCAGAATGTAAAAAAATCAGTTCCAATCGCAAATCTTTAGAAATCATGCCTATAGGATATCACTATTCGCTCTAAAGTACTAATACTGACTCTTCAAACGATGGTTTATTTCTCATCCACGCGATTATTAGGAAGCATAAGTAATTTTGAGCATTTCCAATAAGTTTAACTGTCATTTACTATGTAACCACTTAGAGATCATGCCTATAGGTTTACTAACTTATAATTTGTAATAAGAAACCTATCAGTATTAGGTACTCACAAGCTGGTAATTTAGAAATCATATGTCTAAAGATGGCTTGCACATCCGAATTAGATCATATAGAGGCCATGTCCATAGGACTTAACGGCTTCAATTTCCTTCAATTCTGAAAGTACCTAATGCCTAACGTAGGAATATTTCTGCGTGCATTTGTTGTCTAATTACAGGGGCTAACTTGAGCATTTAACTGTATTTAATTACAGTCCTATTTCTTTTGAATTGTTTCTTAGTTATAACATTTTCTAAGTAGCCTAAGTCAAGTCTAAAACCACCAAAAGTCGAGGTCCAATGCCTCATGGACCATATGTATGGGACGGGTAGTGCACACATAAGGCACAATTTAGAATCAACTAATGCGCTTTAGGTAATAACATAAAGATAGTAATCGGGTAGCATGAGATGATAGTCTGTGCCCGCTGAATAATATGAGTAACACCCCATCTCGAGGGAGTTACGAAGTATTATATATGTTGCACGGGGAGATCCTTTAGGCTAAAAAACTTAGGACCCCCTATTTTATCCCTATTTATGCTTGAATCAAGTGTTTGTATTTATTCAAAGTATTTTGATAATAAAATTCCCAATTTCTTGTTTTTCTCTGTGTTTGTTTATCTAACTAATTCATTTAATTCAAGTTCGGCCGGGACCCACAATTGTGGACCTCAAAGAATGCCTAACACCTTCTCTTCGAGGTAATTTCAAGCCTTTACATGATCTTTGGTGATGCAAACTAGCCAAACCTGATTCATATGCAAATAGGTGCCCTAACGCACCTTAAACTGTTAGGTGTCGGCTCTCCTCTTTTATTACTGCCTTAAAAGAGTTGTCACATGTCGGAATCCAATTTTGCGAGAAAAAGAGGCGCGACAACATGACGACTCTGCTGTATTTAGGCTCTTACCATAGCAAATTTGGTTTGTATGAATTAGTCTTCTCTGATAAATGCGCTTCCATTTCCTCTTTATTAATTTTGTTGCTACATGAATATCCCGCTCTTGTTTCCCTTTTATTGTTGCATGCACACCCTTCCCCTTGTGATGACCCAAAAGGTCATCCTAAGTAATTCCAGCTAAATCTGTGTTCCGAGGCCTCGAAAGCATCTGTTAATATCAGCTCGATGTGCGTGCGCGGCCCGGGCAGGTAGCCGGGAAGCTTCCATGTGAAAATTTGATAAAAATGGGATTTTTGAATTGAATAATTGAATAAAGTTGACTTTGGTCAACATTTTTGGTAAACGGATCCGAACCCGTGATGTGACGGTCCCGGAGGGTCCGTAGGAAAATATGGGACTTGGGCGTATGCCCGGAATCGAATTCCGAGGCCCCAAGCCCGGGAAATGAATTTCTAAAGAAAATTATTTTCTGAAAATAATAAAGGAATGTGAAAGTGAATAATTATGTAAAAACCTTGTTATCGGGCCCGTGTTATGGTTTTGGAGCCCGGAACAGGTTTATTATATGTTGTTTGTCCTATCTGTGTGATTTGGTGTAAAACAGGTTTGATTTGATTGGTTTCGGATCCAAGTGAGGAAAAATGGAGTTAATGAACTTTTGGGATTTCTAAAGGATTTGAAATGTGGCTTGAGAGGTGATTTTTTGTTCCCGAGGTCCGAATGAAATTCCGAGACCGGGAATAGTTCCGTNNNTTCAAGGGTTTTGGAGGGTGATTTTGAGTTTTAGCGTTGTGTTGAGTGTTCCGTGGGCTCGAGCAAGTCCGTCTAATGATTTGGAACTTATTGGTATTTTTGGACGGGGGCTCGGGTGGGCCCAGGTGCCTCCCGGACCCCGCGTGAGGCCAAAAACCAGCAAAAACAACTGCTGGTGCACAGCAGCTGGTGTGATCGCAGGTGCGGTTGCCCAGCCGCAGGTGCGGGACCTCCCCTGCGGTCCCAGCCTCGCAGGTGCGATCCCCAGCCCCCTTTCCCAAAGTCCGCAGGCGCGTGACGGTAGGTGCAGTCTAGGCCATCGCAGGTGTGACCTTTCCGTAGGGGCGACCAAAATTCCGCAGGAGCAGGACCGCTAGTGCGCCTCCCAACCCCGCAGGTGCGAGCCCAGGGTCCCAGGCCCTTTTCCACAATTGTGATCATTTTCTCGCAGGTGCGAGACCGCACCTGCGGTCCTAAGGTCGCAGGTGCGGAAACCCCTGTTGGCAGGCCCCTTAAATACTCCAAAATTTCGGGTTTTCTTCATTCTCACCCATCTCCAACCACCATTAGAGAACAACCAAGCTTGGGCATCACCTTCCACGACCACCCACTGTAAGAGGTAAGTAAAACCCCATAAAACTTCTAATTTTAACAATAATTCCTAGCTTAATTCACTAATAAACCACCTAAAATCATTGAATTAGGTAGTAAACTTTAGGGTTCTTAGGAATTTCGTGATTTTCCATGTTAGGCCATAAATTCTTGAATAAATTACATAACTTCGATCCTTAGACTCCGGGTAATTGATTCCTTCATGAATTTTTGAAAATCTAAACGTGTGGGCCCGGGGTCGAATTTT
Organism: Nicotiana undulata; assembly: GCA_005239495.1. Taxonomy (NCBI): domain Eukaryota; kingdom Viridiplantae; phylum Streptophyta; class Magnoliopsida; order Solanales; family Solanaceae; genus Nicotiana; species Nicotiana undulata. The sequence continues at coordinate 25,811 of ML245906.1, read as the reverse complement.
AGTATTTTTGGAAGAATAGTGGGAACTGCATAACTTAGCTTAGAAATTGGTTTATTGAGTACTTATTGATGTTAACAAATCCATTATGTCTAGATATTCCCGATTCGGAGTTGGATTCGAGAGGAAAGGCTGTGATTGAGGCTTGACTTGTAATTTTCAGGGAGCCGAGGTAAGTGTTTGGCTTAACCTCAGCTTGAGGGATTAGGTATAGAGTCTTATTTGCTATGTGCAACTCATGTCCAACGTATAGGCGTGGTGACGAGTGCCTATGCGTTGCGGTCAAGTATGCCCGTGAGTCAATTGTGATGAAATTTGCTATGTTCTTAATATTCCCCGCACTATGAGTAAATTATGAATTAAAAGTGATACTTGATGTTGTTTCATGACGTGGAGAGTTATTGAGTTATTTGCCCCAGCTGAGGTTTACACTAATGAAGTTGAATTACTGATGCGAGATTGGTTATAGCTGAGACCCTTGTCGGGCATTTGTGATGTAGTAAATGATGATTTCTCCTTGCCGGGACAATAGAATTGTATTGAATATTTCCATGCACTTGAGCCTTCGTGTTGTTGAGTTTCATATTATTGTTGCCTTGTGTTTTATTATTCGGCGCGCGAGGGGAGATGCCGTGTTGACCGAGTGTTATTATATATGCACGAGGGGACATTCCGTGCCGAGTGATTGTGAGGTTATGCACGAGGGGACATTCCGTTCCGAGTGTTATTATATATGCACGAGGGGACATTCCGTGCCGAGTGATTCTGTGGTTATGCACGAGGGGACATTCCGTGTCGAGTG
>ML245906.1:0-24297 GCA_005239495.1 Nicotiana undulata | reverse complement strand
GTACATGGGGTCGGTTGTACTGATGCTACACCTGCACTTCTTTATGTTGTGCAGACTACGCAGCCGGACCCGGAGATCTCTAACGATCGGAGCATCTCATTCAGCCATACATGAGACTCGAGGTAGATCCGCAGACGTTCGTGGGCCTTGACGTCACCTTCTACTTTCCACTTTCAGCTCTGTCTTACTTTGTATTTCAAAGACAGTCTTATGTACTTATTTCAGACCTTTTGTTTGTAGTAATCTCTTAGATAGTCCGTGAGTATGTGACACCAGTTCTGGGATTTGTTTATGGGTTCCATTTCGAAAGTGCTATGTTGTATTTTGGTTATTTTGTTAAACTTCATGTGGTGGGCCATCGAAGCCTTAGTTATCTGGTTCGTATTTGTTGTTAATGAGTTTTATTCAGTTCAAACGTTGGCTTGTCTAGCGGGTTCAACGTTAGACGTAGTCATGGCCCGAAAGTGGGTTTTCGGGTTCTGACACCCCTATTCTCCCTTTATTTGAATTCATATTAATATGTTCCCTTCTCTGCTCAAAATTGGCTCTAACATGCGTATTTCTTTTTCTAGTCGTACTTATTTGCTGCAAACATCCTTTTAATACTCCTTTCTGACTTGTTTACCTTTTTTTTTTGTTTATTCCCATTCCCTAAGGTTGGTTCGTGCATACTGGCATCATCATCTTAACATTCCAGATCCTGAGGTCCTCCACCTCCTCCTCCTCCAAGTGATCCCAAAAGCTTATGAAAAGCAAAAATGGATGATATGAGCGGTATCAGGAAAGACAACGCTACTCACACGGAGAATGTCGAAACTTCGGATGGTTGCAATACTCTAGCACAGAACGACTTGGCCTTACGGTTAGAACAGAAAATACTGGAGTTACAAGGGAAACATGAGCAGGTATGGAACATGGCAAACCTTTCCCTCACCCTGAACGTCCCCGACATCAACCAATAAAACACCCAAATCCCAACACCTCCCTTGGACACAGAAAACCAACACCCGCAAAATCCTCCCGTACCTCATCAGTATGCCACACCCCCTCAAAATCCTAATCATCCACCGGTACTGACCCCTACGCAACATCATCACCATCCAACACAGTATCCACATATATAAGGCTCGACTGGTGGCAAAAGGGTATACATAACAGAAAGGAATATTCTACAAAGAGACTTTCTCGCATGCTGTATGATTTACCTCGGTTCGCCTGGTTCTAGCTATTGTTGCAAGCTTGGATCTTGAATTACATCAGATGGATGTAAAAACTGACTTTCTCAATGGAGAACTAGATGAATAAATCTATATGGAACAACCTGAGTGTTTCACTGGAAAGGGCCATGAACAAAAGGTGTGTGGACTTTTGAATCCTATTTATGACCTCAAACAATCTTCAAGGCAGTGGTATATACGCTTTCAGAATGTTTTTGTATCCAATAGTTATACCATGATAGATGAAAATCATTGGGTTTATACTAAGAGATCAAGAAACAAGCTTGTGATTTTATCATTTTATGTAGATGACATACTTATAGCTGGAAATGATACGGAGTTTATAACCGAGATAAAGTCATGGTTGTCATCTCAATTTGAGATGAAAGATATATATTCTTGGAGTTAAGATTTCAAGAGATTGTCCAAAGAAACTATTGTATCTCTCACAAGAGAATTACATTAAAAAGTTCTTGAATGATTCAATATGCAAAATAGTAGTCCAATTGAAATTACTATTAGTAAAGGCCATACCATAAGAAATCAGATATGTCCTAAGACTCTTGAAGATACAGAAAGAATGAGTCGAGTTCCTTATAGGAGCACACTTAGAAGTCTAATGTACGCTATGGTATGCCCTAGAACTGATATTTATTAAAGAGTTGGCTTGGTAAGTAGATTTTAGACCGACCCAGGTTTAGCACATTGCAAGTAGTAAAGAGGATCATGAGATATCTGAAGGGAACTGTTGATTATGCCCTTTGTTATCAAGGCAGCAAGGATCATGAGATATCTTAAGGGAACTGTTGATTATGGAGAAGATCTAGACGAGAGGAAGTCAACCTCAAGATATGTTTTCTTACTCAGTGATGGCTCCATATCATGGAGTAGTAAGAAATAGTCATGTGTATCAGTATCTACTATGGAAGCCGAATGTGTGGCTCTCGCATCAGCATCACAATAAGCTGTTTGGTTGAAAAAGTTATTAGAGCACTTGTTGGATATCGCTGAAAATACTAAACCAGTATTAGTCTACTGTGACAGTGAGGCTATAATATCCTGCACCAAGGACCCTAAGTTTCATTGTAAAACTAAACATATAGATATCAAGTATAACTATGCGAGAGACATGGTTAGATGCAAGGTAATGAATGTGAAGTATGTGTCTACAATAGATATGTTAGCGGATCTGTTGTCTAAGCCTTTGTCTAGAGACTTTGGTCATCTTGTGTATTGTAGCTCAATTTCCCTATTTATTACTTATTTTATGTTCACTTGATGTTAGGTGACTTATCGGGGTGGTTGGTTTGGTTCTGGGATGTTTTGGAGTGTATTAGGACAGCAAATCCCAATGTTAGAAGCTTAAGTTGATAGAGGTGACCAGGCATTGACTTTTAAGTAAATGACTCCAGAATGGAGTTTTGATGATTCTGAAAGCTTCGTATGGTGATTTTTGACTTAGGTGTATGTCCGAATTTTGATTCGGGGGTCCGTAGGTTGATTGGTGCATTTTGGCAAAAATTGAAAAGCTGAAGGTTTTGAAGGTTGAAAAGTTTGACCGAGAGTTGACTTTGTTGATACTGGGCTCAAATGTTGGTTCCAAGAGTCGGAGTAGGTCCGTTGTGTCATTTATGACTTGTGTGCAAACTTTGAAGTCAATCAAAGTTGGTTTGGTATGATTCAGCATTTAGTTTTAAAAGTTTGAAGCTCAGTAGCTCATTAGGCTTGAATTGGGATGCGATTCGTGATTTTGATGTTGTTGATGTTATTTGATCCTTTGGCTAAGTTCGTATCGTGTTTTATGAATTGTAGGTATGTTTGGATTAGGTAATCGGGGTCCTCGAGTGTAATTCGGATCAAGATCAGACTCATTTTGGACTTGGAGGAGTTGTTGATTTTCACTTATCTAGTTTCCTTTTCCGCGATCGTGAAACGAGGGACGCGATCGCGACCGTGAAGGGTCATTTCTGGCGGCTTGGAACTTGTTGAACACTTTAACGAGCTTGAGTGTGCGACCACTAAGCTTTGACAGGTTGTGCTCCGCGAACGCGAGTGTGAGGACGCGTTCGCAAAGAAGGTAAAGGAGGCTTGGGAATTTTCACGTGTTTCTCATTGTGACCACATGTGGCTGTCTGTGATTGCGTAAACTTGAGTGACTGGTCATCATGTTCGCGTTTTTGTGACCGTGTTCGCGTATAAGAATTTTTCTACTAGAATTTTTATTCGTCGTGATTGCGAGGGACTTTCTGCGATCGCAAAGTGTAATCACAGGGCATCAAGTTTTAAAATCCCAAATCGAGGTTTAGAGTGTTATTTCACATTTTGAGTTGTAGAGCTCAGTTTTAGGTGATTTTTGATGGGAAATTCGCGTTTTGGATTGGGATAAGTGTTTTTGACTTAGATTTGTTGTTATATCATGATTCCATCTTTATTATTAGCATTTAATTAGTGAATTAACATGAAGAATGAGGGATTTTGTGGAAACTTAGCAAAGATGAAAAAATTGAAGTTTTAAGGTCGATTTGAGGTTGGAATTGGATTATTCTGATACGACTGGACTCGTAGTTGAATGGGTGTTGGGAATATGTTGAATTTTTTCAGGTTCTGAGGTGCAAGCACAGGGTTGACTATTTGGGCTGGCTTTTCTATTTTGGTTAAAGATCTTAGCTTTATCATTAGGAATCAATTCCTATAGCTTTTATTGATAGTATTACGTTATTTTGACTAGATTCGAGCCTCCTGGAAGTTGATTCACCCAGGAAGGGTTTGTTAGAGGAGTAATTTGGCTTTCTTGAGATAATTTGACCTGAATTATTTGTGATAGCTACGTACTATAAGTGTGCACATATGTGGGATTTGAACCCATGTTCTAACACCAGGGGTATTTATTCATGCTCCAGTTGTGATATACCTGGATTTGATTTTTAAGCTTTAAACTATGATGTTTCTCATATATTTTTTAACCTTGTTATGTACTATTTGAGTCATATTTGAGGCTATATAGAGGTTTAATCCTTGAATGAACTTGGTAAATATTATTCTGTGATTAAATTGCCGATTGGAGCTATGATAGCATATTTTACACATGCCTACGTTTTAGAATGTCATTTGTACCGGTCCAGGAGATTGAGATTTGTTATTCATTCATCAGATACATATATTCTTGTTAATTAGCTCCCATTTGATATGATTTGACTGGGTGCATGTGACAACACCGGGTGGATTGTGTTTTTGTGCCTGTGACTATGCCGGGTGGATTATGTTGTTATGCATGTGACCACATCAGGCGCATTGTGTTGTTATGACTATGACCATGCCAGGAGGATTATGATATTGAGCTTATGACCACGCCGGACTGGTACCACGTTGAATTGGTCGTGCTTACGTGTGGTTATGGATCCATTCCCCTAGAGGTCTAGAGTCAGCCTCTCGAGTTTCTCTCTTGATGGTGTACACACGGATATTGAGGAAAACTGATCAGCGGTTCTGTACAAATATGGAATGGTTGGGGAAATATGGCCAGTGTTTGTTTGGATTTTGCATTTCATCTTTACTTGAAATTTCAATGATTAATTACCTGATTTAACTGCATATCATCTCTATATGGTGAACATTGGCTGAGCAGAATATTTGAGTAACTGAACACATACATAAATACTTCTTTATGTGCTTCTTGAGATGGTTTAATTATTGTTCCGTAGTTGTTAAATCTTGAAAGTGTACATGTTATAGCTTGTCTCATTTATAATTAATGTTTCTTTTACCTCGTCGAGGTTAGTTAGGATACTAATTGAGCACATTGGGTCGGTTGTACGCATACTACACTTTGCACTTAACTGTGCGGATCCAGGTGTGGGGACTGACTATCAACAGTAGACCTATCTGTTGGACGGAACTTCTAAAGAGGCGAGGTAGAGCTACATTCTTGGCCGCAATTTTGACTTATCTTTCTTATGTACTGTTGCTTCAGTTCAAAAAGTATTATTATTACTTAGGTTTCAGATTTGTATTCAATTGTAGAGATCATGACTCCGTATTTACCAATTTTTTGGGGGATTTACCTTGTATTGGAAATACTTTATTACATTGAGGTTTCTAACTTATGATGTACTATTTTTTTATCATAATGCTTCGCCTTGCCTATCAAGTGTGTTAGGATCCATCACGACGGGTTGGGATTTTGGGTCGTGGAAATTTGGTATAATCTCCCTAGGTTAATAGGTATTACGAATCATGAGCAAGTTTAGTAGAGTCTTGCGAATAGGTATGAAGACGTCTGTACATATCTTCAAGAGGCTACCGAACTATTAGGAAACTTCACTTTCTTATATTCTTGTCCTGCTGATTTGTTATTTCCATAAACATAAACTTGACTCTTCTATTCTCTCACAGAAGGTGAGGACATATTCAACCAGATCAGGCGAATGACCACTAGTACAACCATCCAGGGCCACGGTAGAGGCCGAGGTGTGGCGTATACTATAGCCAAAGTAGCACTTGTGGAGCCACCAATTGCTTCAGCTCAGAAGCTGGTACCAAATGTGGTTGAGCTGGTGAGACCAACTCAGACACCAGTAGTGCCTATTGTGATTCCTAGCCTTCAGGAGGCCTTAGCCATGATTTTGATTGTGTGCAGGTGTTTGGCTCATGCAGTCTCAATTCCAGCTTCACCATCCATTTCACAGGTAGATGAGGTGTTCGACTCTTGCCGTCTGTACTCTAGAGCAGCTAGCTCAAAGACTCTAGACACCAAGTGTATCGCTCGTCCTGTATGCTGCTGCCACTAGGGCGGAGGTTAGTCCCGATATGAGTGATAAAGAGAAGATGAGACTAAAGCGATTTGGGAGGATTAATCCTCCACAGTTTAGTAGAGCAGAGTTAGAGGATGTTCTCAGGAAGTTATAGATCGATGTCAGTAGATTCTTCGCACAATGCATATTTTGGACACCAGTGGGGCGTCATTCAACTACTTTTCAACTGAATAGGGCAGCCTATCGATAGTGGCAGACTTATGAGTTGAGCAGGACAACCGGTGTAGTGCCACTTACATGGCATGAGTTGTCAGTTCTATTCTTAGAGATGTTTGTCCCACAAACTCGCAGAGAGGAGTTGCTTAGGTAGTTTGAGTAGCTACATACAGAGGGTATGACAGTGACCTAGTATGAGATGATATTTTCAAAGTTGGCCCTTCATGCAGTATGGTTGGTTCCCACTGAGAGGGAGAAGATTAAGAGGTACAATGATGGCCCCAACTATGGATTATGTTTTATTATGGCATGAGAGGTTGCGACGGGTTCGAGGTTTGACGAGGTGGTTGATATTTCTAGATGCTTAGAGATTGTTAGCATGCAGGAGAATGAGGAGAGGGAGCCCAAGAGGCCTCGTAGTTCAGGTGGTTTTAGCAGTGCCTCATCTAGAGGCTAGCCCCACTACAATAGAGGTCGTTCTTCTAGACGCATTCAAGCAGCTCACGATGTTCCTCATGGTTCTTCATTTAGACATAATTCCTACAGTGCCCCCCTAACTCTGTCATTCTTTGTAGAGTCGCCTTGTTGGCGTCTGAGCATTCGATATGAGTTCCTGGCTTATGCATATGTGAATTGGTTGTTCTAATGTGTTGAGACGTAAGATTTTATTCTCTGATTTTCCTAATTGATTGCCATGCCACCATGCTATATGACATTGCGAAAAGAGTGATTTCTTGTGTTTACTCTATCATGTGCAAAGCTTGATAAATGGTGAATACATTGGTATGAAGGGATGTACTGCCAAATGAAAAAAATGATAACGAATCCAATTGTTGAATGTATGTAAGTGCTAAATGTTGTGTAGTAGATAATGGAAAGGAAATGTGGATTTAACTAATTGAGCTAAGTGATTATGGCATGACGTACATGACTTACTGTTTGGTAAAGACTATTGTGAACACATGTTTGTTTGGTTGTTATGAAATTATACTCTTGATGATATGGAGCCTTGTGATTGAATTGTGGGCTGTTATTGTTGCTATGAAATGTCATTGTACGCTGGGATCAGGTTGCGCGCCGCAATAGGAGGAATAAGGGTGATATGTGAGAAGTAATAAGAGTGGAATGTGATTGTACGGTGGGATCGAGTTGCGCGCCGCAACAGAATGTAATAAGGCTGAAATGTGATTGTACGGTGGGATCGAGTTGCACGCCGCAACAGAAAGTAATAAGGGTGGATTGTTGAGAAGGAATAAGGGTGGAATATGATTGTGTTGAAATAAGAATCTTTGAAACTCTCAATTGTGTTTGTTTCTGTATATCTGTGCAGTAATTGTTTGGTTTCTCTGGCTGTCCCCTATCTGTGCACTGCTTCATTCTACTTAGAGTGAAGTTTGTTTATACATACTAGTACTATTCCACGGTGTTCCTTTTGCCGGGGGCGCTACATCTTTTATCTGGATGTAGGTGGTTCTATAACATGTAGCTCCATCCGCCGATAGTGGTGCCTTCTCTTCATCCCATCAGCAGTCCTAGTGAGCCCCACTTCCTCTCGGGGCCGTGTGTAGTCTATACCGTCTTCTTTTGTATATGTTGCATCATTAAAGGTATAGCCGGGGCCTTACTGCCGGCAGGTTTATGTAAAACTCCTAGTACTCTTAGAGGCTCTGTAGACATTGTGTGGATTGTATATATGTATTTTGGGCAGTAGCTGTGTTCGGTCGAAATCGTGGTCCGTATCGAAAAAGTTATATGTATTATATATGTTGTTGGATTATAAAATGTTGGAAGTTAACAGAGGAAAATGAACTTATGTTGTAAATCGTACTTTGAATCTAAATTTGATAATTTACATGGATCAATGTATATGATAGACACGAGGCAACGCGTTGGGTAGGAAAGGCAAAACAGGTCCCCTTGACCGGGATCATCCGGTTAGGCGCCGGTCTCGTCCCTCGGTTTTGGGGCGTGACAGTACAGGATGCCTAATATTTGGAGTGATTTTCCTGATCCACCTAGTGAAGATACTATACTTCAATAACTGTATTTCATAGAATCTAAATGTGATTCATCTTATAGGGGTATTCTAATCCAGTCTAATTCATAAAATCCCTTTTCTTTAAATCATTACCCAGTCAAAGAAGGGAGCATTTTCTCTCGAATGAGGTCATACAGGGCGTGAATCCGGATGACTTCATGGGTCCCTTTGTCAGCTCCTATGGCAATAAGTACATACTTGTTGCTGTGTCGAGGCGAACGACCTGATCCCATAAGAGTGTGTTACAATGTCCTGCCGAGGCGAACGAGGTCGTTTACCCAAAAGTCAAAACTTGGTCAACTTCTCAAACATAAAGCTTCCGAACTGAGAATTTCCATCTGAATCAACTCCGAACTCTCCGAAATTAAATTCTGACCACACGTACAAGTCATAAAGCGTGAACTGAAGCTACTCAAGGCCTCAAACTGCCTAACGACACAATAGAGCTTAAAACAACCGGCTAGGTGAATTAGTAGTGATACCTTGATGTTGTTTCATGACGTGGGGAGTTATTGAATTATTTGTATAAGTTGAGGCTTACACTGTGAAATTGTATTTCTGATGCGAGGTTGGTTATAGCTGAGACCCTTGTCGGGCATTTGTTAAGTTTGTAATTGATGATTTCTCCTTGCCGGGACAATAGAATTTTATTGAGCATTTTCCATGCACTTGAGACTTCTTAATGTTGACTTTCACATTATATTGCTGCTTTATTTTATTATTTGTCGCACAAGGGGACATGCCGTGCCGACTGTTTATTACTTATCACACGAGGGGACATGCTGTGTAGATCACTGATTATTATATACGCACGAGGGAAAATTTCGTGCCGAGTGATTGTGAGGTTATGCACGAGGGGAAATTCCGTGCCGAGTGTTATTATATACGCACAAGGGGATATTCTGTGCCGAGTGATTGTGTGGTTATGCACGAGGGGCCCGTGCCGAGTGTTATTATATACGCACGAGGGGACATTATGTGCCGAGTGATTGTGAGGTTATGCACGATGGGACATGTCGTGCCTTATGCTGTTCATTATCAACAGCCGAGGTCTTGCTTCACCTGCGGTGGTATAGGGCATATTTCCAGGTTTTGCCTTCGAGGTTTTGGTGGTTCTCAGTATAAGGGTTCCCGTGCCATGGTTCCCGCATCAGGTGCACCCACACCCCCTCAGCCAGCTAGGGGTGGTGGTCGTGGTGCCAGAGGTAGAGGTCAGACTCAAAGAGGTGGAGGGTAGGCCATGAGGGGTAGAGGTCTGCCCGTAGAAGGTAGACCTAGAGATGTACAGGTTGGAGGGGCTCATCCCCGGTGTTATGCTTTTCCTGCTCGTCCAAATGCTGAGGCTTCTGATGCAGCTATTACAGGTAAGATTTCAGTTTGTAGCCGAGATGCTTCGGTGTTATTCGATCCGGGTTCTACATTTTCCTATGTGTCGTCATATTTTGCTCCTTATTTGAGTATGCCCCGTGATTCCTTGAGTGCTGTTGTGCATGCGTCTACACCGGTGGGTGACTCTATAGTGGTAGATCGAGTCTACCGTGCTTGCGTAATAGTTATTGGTGGTATGGAGACTCACGTTGATCTTTTGCTTCTTGATATGGTTGACTTTGATATTATATTGGGCATGGACTGGTTATCTCCCTATTATGCTATTTTGGACTGTCATGCCAAGACAGTAACCTTAGCCTTGCCAGGAGTACCTCGGTTAGGGTGGAGAGGGACTCCTAGTCATTCTTCTGGTAGAGTTATTTCTTATATGAAGGCTCGGCGCATGGTCGAGAAGGGGTGTTTGGCCTATTTGGCCTATGTTCGTGATTCTAGTGCTGATGTTCCCTCTATGGAGTCTGTGCCCGTGGTTCGTGAATTTCCAGAGGTATTCCCTGCTGACCTGCCGGGTATGCCACCCGACATGGATATTTATTTTTGTATTGAGCTAGTTGAGGGCTCTCTGCCCATTTCTATTCCCCCGTATCGTATCGCTCCGCCATAGTTGAGGGAATTAAAGGAGCAGTTACATGATTTGTTGGATAAAGGCTTCATCAGGCCTAGTGCTTCACCTTGGGGTGCTCCAGTATTGTTCATGAAAAAGAAAGACGGCTCAATGAGGATGTGTATTGACTACCGACAGTTGAATAAGGTTACTATCAAGAACAAGTATCATTTGCCGAGGATTGACGACTTATTTGATCAGCTTCAGGGTGCTACGGTGTTCTCTAAGATAGACTTGAGGTCTGGGTATCAACAGCTGAGGATTAGGGCATCTGATGTGCCTAATACAGCTTTTTGCACTCGTTATGGGCATTATGAATTTTTGGTCATGTCGTTTGGGTTGACTAATTCCCCCGCTGCTTTCATGGAGTTGATGAATCGGGTATTCAGGCCTTATTTGGACTCATTTGTGATCGTGTTCATAGATGATATTTTGATATACTCTCCTAGCCGAGAGGAGCACAAGTAGCACATTCGAGTCGTCCTCCAGACGCTGAGGGATTGGCAGTTGTATGCCAAGTTTTCTAAGTGTGAGTTCTGGTTGAGTTCTGTGGCATTCTTGGGCCACGTGGTATCAGCAGAGGGCATTCAGGTGGATCCGAAGAAAGTTTCAGCAGTTAGATATTGGCCTAGGCCCACTTCAGCCATAGAGATTCGAAGCTTCTTGGGCCTAGCAGGCTATTATCGCCGGTTCGCGGAGGGGTTTTCATCTATAGCAGCCCCCATGACCAAGTTAACGCAGAAGAGTGTTCAGTTCAGATGGTCGGAGGAGTGTGAAGCGAGCTTTAAGAAGCTCAAGACAACATTGACCACATCACCGATGTTGGTACTGCCCACAGGTTCAGGTTCTTATATTGTGTATTGTGATGCTTCGCGAGTTGGGCTTGGTGCAGTGTTGATGCATGATGGGAAGGTTATAACCTATGCTTCTCGTCAGTTGAAGATTCAAGAGAAGAACTATCCAGTCCATGATATGGAACTTGCAGCTATTGTTCATGCCTTGAAGATTTGGAGGCACTATTTGTATGGGGTACCGTGTGAGGTATTCACTGATCACAAGAGTTTGCAATACTGGTTTAAGCAAAAAGAGTTGAATATGAGGCAGAGGAAGTGGTTAGAGTTGCTGAAAGATTATGACATTACTATTCTCTATCATCCGGGAAAGGCCAATGTGGTGGCCGATGCCTTGAGCCGAAAGTCAGTCAACATGGGTAGTTTGGCTTATCTATCAGTTGGAGAGCAACCTTTGGCTTTGGATATTCAGGCGTTAGCCAATCGATTGTTAGATTTGAGGTTTCTGAGGGTGGCAGTGTTTTGGCCCATACCATCGCTTGTTCTTCATTGTATGATCGTATTCGCGCCAGGCACTATGAGGATCGTCATTTGTGCGCTCTTAGGGATGTGGTTCAGCACGGATGTGCCAAGCAGGTCACAATTGATGCTGAGGGAGTTTTGAGATTGCAGGGTCGTATAAGTGTTCCGGATGCTGATGGCATTCGTGAGTTAATATTGAGGGAGGCCCATAGTTCCCGGTACTCCATTCATCCGGGCGCCGCGAAGATGTACCAGGACTTACGGCAGCATTATTGGTGGCGTATAATGAAGAAGGACATTGTGGCTTATGTGGCTCGGTGCTTGAATTGTCAGCAAGTTAAATATAAGCACCAGAGACCCGGTGGTTTGATGCAGCAGATTCAGCTTCCCGAGTGGAAGTGAGAGCGTATCATGATGGATTTCGTAGTTGGACTCCCACGGACTCAGATGATGGTTGATGCAGTATGGGTTGTTGTAGATATGCTGACAAAGTCAACATTCCGGTGGCAGTTTCATCTTCAGCAGAGAAGTTGGCGCAGATCTACATGAGAGAGATTGTCAGATTGCACGGTGTGCCCTTATCTATCATATCAGACCAAGGTACTTAGTTTACCTCCCATTCTGGAGAGTATTTCAGAGAGAGCTGGGCACTCAAATTGAGTTGAGCACAGCATTTCATCCTCAGACGGACGGACAGTCCGAGCGCACTATTCAGATTTTAGAGGATATGTTGCGGGCATGTGTTATTGATTTCGGTGGTTCATGGGATCAGTTCTTACCGTTAGCAGAGTTTGCCTACAACAACAGCTACCAGTCGAGCATTCAGATGGCTCCGTATGAGGCGTTGTATGGTAGGCGATGTCGGTCTCCAGTCGGATGGTTCGAGCCCGGAGAGGCTAGATTATTGGGTTCTGAGTTAGTCCAGGATGCCTTGGATAAAGTGAAGATTATTCAGGATAGGCTTCGTACAGCTCAGTCCAGGCAAAAGAGTTATGCAGATCGTAGAGTTCGAGATTTGGCTTTCATGGTAGGAGACCAGGTGTTCCTTCGAGTGTCGCCTATGAAGGGCGTGATGAGATTCAGAAAGAAGGGCAAGTTTAGCCCTAAGTACATTGGTCCATTTGAGTTTTTAGATAAGGTAGGAGAGGTGGCCTACAGACTTGCCTTGCCACCGCATTTATCAGCAGTGCATCCAGTGTTTCATGTATCCATGCTCCGGAGGTATATTGCAGATCCATCTCATGTTCTTGACTTCAGCGGTGTCTAATTGGACAAGGATTTGACCTATGAGGAGGAGCTGGTAGCTATATTAGATAGGCAGGTTCGTCAGTTGAGGTCGAAGAGTTATCCTTCAGTTCGTGTTCAGTGGAGAGGTCAGCCTGCCGAAACAGGTACTTGGCAGTCCGAGTCAGATATGAGGAGTCGTTACCCCCATCTTTTCTCAGACTCGAGTACTTTTCTATGTCCGTTCGAGGATGAACCTTTGTCTTAGAGGTGGAGATTGTGATGACCCAAAAGGTCATCCTAAGTAATCCTAGCTAAATCTGTGTTCTGAGGCCCCGAAAGCCTCCGTTAATCTTACCTCGATATGCGTGCATAGCCCAGGCGTGTAGCCGGGAATTCTTTATATTGAAATTTGATGAAAAATAGAATTTATGATAATTAAATGAATAAAGTTGACTTTGGTCAACATTTTTGGTAAATGGACCCGGACCCGTGATGTGACGGTCCCGGAGGGTCCGTAGGAAAATATGGGACTTGGGCGTATGCCTGGAATCAAATTCCGAGGTCCCAAGCCCGAGAAATGAATTCTTAAAGGAAATTGTTTTTTGGAAATAATAAAGGATTTGAAAATGAATTATTAAGTGAAAACCGTGTTACCGGGCCCGTATTAAGGTTCCATAGCCCGGAACAGGTTTATTATATGTTATTTGTCTTATCTGTGAAATTTGGTGTGAAACAGACTTGAAACGACGTGATTCGGATTAAAAATGGGAAATTTAGAAGTTTGTGAAGTTTGAGAAAATTCTATGAGTTTTGAGGTTTGATTCGATGTTCTTGATGAAATTTTGGTGATTTAAATGCTTGAATAAGTTTGTAAGATGTTTTGGGAGTCGTGTGTGTTTTTGGTTTTGAGCCCCGAGGGCTCGGGTGAGTTTCGGGTAGCTAACGGGGCGTGAAAACATGAAAAATCTGGTGTGATGTTGCAGGTTCTGATGTCTGGTGTGATACCCTTCGCGAACGCGGCCAAGGGCTCGCGAACGCGAAGGGTAAATAGTGTGGCTTGCGTTTTGTTCTACGCGAACGCAGGGGTACGGGCGCGTACGCGGAGCTATGGGGGGAACTGCTCTACGCGAACGCGATGCCCCTCTCGCGAATGCGTAGTATTATAGGGTGGGGTCTGGGGTCAGGTAGGTTGTTATTCGCGAACGTGGGCAGAGGCACGCGAACGCGGAAGGTTAGGGAGTCAGACCTACGAGAACGCAGCCCTAGTTCCGCGAACGCATAAGTCCCAGCTGCCAACCCTTCGCGAACGCGGCCAGTTGCCCGCGAACGCGAAGGGTAAATCCCTCCAGTGATTTTATTAACCCAAAAACAGAACCATTTCGGGATTTCTCCCATTTTTCACAACTCTTCTTCATCCCCATCCCACCTAGGCGAATGTTGAAGAACTTCTCCTCCATAACCATTTGGGTAAGTGTTCCTAACACCATTTTTTTCCATTTTCCTTCCCTAATCACTAGAACCTAGGCCTAAAATCATGAAAACAAGGTAGAAATTAGGGGATTTAGGTAGGGTTAGGTTTTTGGGGAATTTGGGGTGATTCAACCTCAATTTGGGGTCGAATCTTAAAACAAATTATATATTCTAACTCGTGGGGTTATGGGTGATCAGGTTTTGGTCCGAGCCTCGTATTTGGACCAAGCGGGCTCGGGGTCAAATTTTGGAATCTTAGGAAGAATGCTTTGAAATAAATAATTAGTCTATGGGTTTGATTTATTGATATACTTGGGTTGATTATGTCTAGATAATATCGTTACGGAGTGGGATTCTAAAGGAAAGGCTGTGATTGAGGCTTAACGTGCATTTTTAGAGCCGAGGTAAGTGTTTGGCCTAACCTCAGCTTGAGGGATTAGGTATAAAGTCTTATTTGCTATGTGTAACTCATGTCCAACGTATAGGCGTGGTGACGAGTGCCTATATGTTGCGGTCAAGCATGCCCGTGAGTCAATTGTGATGAAACTTACTGTGTTCTTAATATTCCCCGCACTATGAGTAATTGGTGAATTAGTAGTGATACCTTGATGTTGTTTCATGACGTGGGGAGTTATTGAGTTATTTGTTTCAGTTGAGGCTTACACTGTGAAATTGTATTTCTGATGCGAGGTTGGTTATAGCTGAGACCCTTGTCGGGCATTTGTTGATTTTGTAATTGATGATTTCTCCTTGCCGGGACAATAGAATTTTATTGAGCATTTCCATGCACTTGAGACTTCTTAATGTTGACTTTCACATTATATTGTTGCTTTGTTTTATTATTTGTCGCACGAGGGGACATGCCGTGCCGACTGTTTGTTACTTATCACACGAGGGGACATGCCGTGTTGATCACTGATTATTATATACGCACGAGGGGACATTCCGTGCCGAGTGATTGTGAGGTTATGCACGAGGGGACATGCCGTGCCTTATGTTGTTCATTATCTGTTTGAGAAGTTAAATTCCTGCCTTTATCTTTACATTTCAGTTATTACCCTTTTCTACCGCGTTAGCATTTTGTTTCCCCTTATACCCCGAGCATGTTCTCCCCGTATCTGTCTTACTTGCTTATTTTCGTCGACATTTTTTATGTTATTATATGGAATTGCACATGTACATATATTGTTGTCGGTCCTAGCCTCTTCACTACTTTGCCGAGGTTAGGCTCGGCACTTACTCAGTACATGGGGTCGGTTGTAATGATGCTACACCTGCACTTCTTTATGTTGTGCAAACTACACAGCCGGACCCGGTGATCACTGACGGTCAGAGCATCTCATCAGCTCATACAGGAGACATCGAGGTAGACCCACAAACGTTCGTGGGCCTTGGCGTCACCTTCAACTCTTCACTTTCAGCTCTGTCTTACTTTATATTTAAAAGACAGTCCTATGTACTTATTTTCAGACCTTTGTTTTAGTAATCTCTTAGACAGTTCGTGAGTATGTGACACCAGTTCTGGGGTTTGTATATGGGTTTTACTTTGAAGCTTGCTATGTTATTTTCCTGTAATTTGTTAACTTTCTTGTTGTTAACTATAGCTATCCTTGTGATCATGTTCATTTTAGTTTTTAATGAGTTTTATGAAGTCAACGTTGGCTTGTCTAGCGGGTTCAACGTTAGACGCAGTCATAGCCCGAAAGTGGGATTTCGGGCCGTGACAAATCATTTCCAATAATTAATGATACGATCTTTACACAATCGCTCAAAAGTCAACGAAAGTCAACCCGGGGCCCACTGGGTAAAAAACCAGGTCCAATGGAAGATTCGTCTATCCATGACCCCACGTGTTTGTATATGCAATTAGTTTCAAAATTCGAGTCCGAATGGACTCTCAAAATTAAAATTCTTATTTTTCAATACCTTGACGAAGGTTCACAAATTTTCACTTCGATTCACATGATTCTTATGTCAAAATCAAAGATATAATGATGGAATATGATTAGAAATAGATTAGAATCACTTACCAAAAGTTTCTTGATAAAGGACTCTCTTATAAATTGCCTCCTACCGAATCTAGGGGTTCCAAAACATGAAAATGAGACCAAAATCCCGTCCCTCAGCTCTTATGTCCAGTCGCATGTGTCGCAATTGCGACCTGGGGTTCGCAAATTTGAACCCCGCAAATTTGAACCCCTCACAAGCGAAGAAATAATTGCGAATGCGAAGACCTTCACACCCCTTCTTCGGTCACAAATGAGACATTATGTTCGCAATTGTGAACCCAAGACACTCCGCAGAAGCGACCAGGTTGGTCGCAAATGCGAATAAAGCTTATCCAACCCCCTATCTCAATAGCGAACCATTTGTTCGCAGATGCGAAATTAGAAGTTTTAGACTTGCATCACAAATGCGATCTCCCTCCTTGAAAATGCGAGGGCTGCAGTACCAGTTTATACCAGCAGTACTAAAACCCTTCTAAACACTGCGAAACACGTCTGAAACTCACCCGAGCCCTGGAGTCTCCAAAACAAACATCAACACAAGTCTAAGAGCATAACAAAGACTCACTCGTGCAAAAAAATAATAAAAATAACATCCGAAACCATTAATCGGGCCTCAAAACACATGAATCCAACATGAAACTCATGAACTTCTAAAACACAATAGCGTGTCTGATTCCCATCAAATCAACTCGGAATGATGTCAAAATTTACGGACAAGTTCCAAATGTCAAAAAAGACGTCTTGTATGTCCTAAAATAGAAATACAAACACGGTAGCTATGAAGTCAACCTACGATCAAACTTGTGAAAATTCAAAGCCTTAAAATTTCCAACTTTCGAAAAAACATCACAAATCAACCTACAGACTTCTGAATTCGATTTCGGGCATGCACCCAAGTCCAAAATCACGATACAAACCTATTGAATCCATCAAAACACCATTCCGGGATTGTTTCCACAAAAGTCAAATCTTGGTCAACATTTTCAAAATGAGCTTCTACAACGATAATCACTCATCCGAATTCATTTCGAACCATCCGAAAATAAAATCCGACCATGAACACAAGTCACGATACAAAATATGTAGCTACTCAAGGCCTTGAACCACTAAACAGATCACTATGGCTCGAAACGAACGGTGGGGTTGTTACATTCTCCCCTTCTTAAACAAACGTTCGTCCTCCAAACGTCTTCCCAAATCCATCAAATCATTGTATAAACTCACCATACATATACTAGTGGGTGATCCCACGTCACCCCAATCCACAAAAACCCAACAACATCATCCCAACTGGATATTACTCCTTCTACTCATGCCAAAAAGCCTTAAAATCAAATTCCACATCTACCAAGGGCCACATTATCACACAAACACACTGTAATATCCTCAACTAGCTACAAAAACTCATGCATACACCCACGAAGTATAACCACACGATATAACACATCATCCATATGCCCCTAGAAACAACTCTGAGTGCAATAGTCGTCCATTGTACCAGCAAACAAACTTATATCGACTAGGACCTTGTTCCAAACTTCACAACATCGCAAATAATACAAGATACATGCGAAACTCATAACTACCCATCCGATCAAAATGCCACCCAAACACCACATGGGCACCCACATCACAATCCAAACCCAGCAAGCACAACTCGTGTGTGACTGAAATATGCAAATAAAAACACATGAGAGAACCATCAAACAAGCCAAATAGGCACAAGTCCTCACAAATACCATACTACGGATCCAATCCACAAGGGAAAAACAAGACACACACAACAACCACAACAAATATTTCCTTAATATGACCTCTTCTCGGTATATAGCCCGGCACAAACACACTTATCCATCAAAACACCAGGTTCCTATCCTCCACTCGGAGTCACAAGTAAAGTAAACATCTTAGCAACCAAACTATCCTGCTAACTCAACCCCATAGAACCAGAACCACGACACTTAACAACTTCCCTACCTGTAAAGCACCCAAACCACAAGTCGGGCCAAACCATCCGAACGATATGCACATGCTATCATAATAAGTTTCTCAACTAGCATGAGCACATTATATGAGTACAAGAATCACAAAACAAAACCATATCTAAATCAAGGTAGGATGAATTAATGAGTGGTGATTTTACCACTCATTTTAGCCTCTTCTCATTAGATTTTAATTATTCTTGTTCTTTAATGTTTCCAAAGGGATTAGCTAACCCTAGGACTCGCCCATTAACTCCGAATTAATTTGGAAAAGATTATTTGGGGTTGGGAAAGATTAATTAACAAGAACTTGAGTATATAACCCTCATTTTATAGATTCTACCTAGGGATAGGATTGAACTACTTGTAGCCAACCCCAGAAGTGCTTAATCTCCTAATTGGATTTAGAATAATTAATTTAGGAAGTCTTGTTAGTCTTTGGGAAAAGCTAATTAAGAAATATTATCCATGGCTAATTAACATATCTCACTCATATTTGTAAAATCGTGAAATACATTGGATCGTTACTTGAGTGTAATACCTGATGCATTCATTCTTGTTGCCATTGATAATTTTACTCTCTTTCTAGATTAGTTTATATTTTCGCATTTAGCTATAAACGATTATCAAAACCCAAAATCTTATTAGTTTGGCATAGCGCGATAAGTGATAACTCTTTAGCATTCCTAATTGCCCTCATATTGTTCTCTGTGGGATTCGACCCCAACCTTGTTGGATTACTATAGTTGACAACGATCGCTTACCCTATTTTAAGGTGTAAATTGAGCGTATCAAACTTTGGCGCTGTTACCGGGGACCAATTGGCGTAACTTAGGTTGTTTGAGAAGTAAGCTTTAGTGCTTTGATCCATATTTGTGTAATTATTTCTCTTGTCCATTCTCTTAATTTTTCATTAAAAAAAATATGGCATCATATGATGAATATTGGTCGGATGGTAGTTGTTCATATTTTGATGACCCTTGTCCTTATTGTGGAAGACCACACTCATGGAAAAATTGTTTAAATTCTCCCGGGGATGGATTGTGCGCACAATTTCAAACCCATGAGTGGAGTATTTGTGATAGGTGTGGTTGCCAAAATGGTCATGAGTATGATTGTTTGTATTTGTCCACCCCTTCCCCAAGTTCCCACTATGATGAATCTACTTTTTGTGATGGAAATTTTAGGGGTAATAAAGTGGAAAAATTTGAGCATGGTAGAAATGGAGAGTTCAAGCTCATGTTGGAGTGCTTACTTGAAGAAGGAAACAAGGAGAAAAATGCTTTGGAAGAACTTTTGGAGAATAGTCTCCAAAATGATTTGGCACTTGAAAGGCTACACTCACAAATGGATGCAATGATTGAAGCTTCAAGGGCTCAAAAAGCCTTGGAGGTGAGTGATTGCCAAGAAGATGAAAATTCCTCCTTGGCAATTGAACAAAGCCAAGAAGAACTCTCAAATGCTCAAGATGAGAGTATGATGCACATGTTGGAGGCCATTCTTGAAAATGAGGAAAAACACCAGCTTGCGCTTGAAGAATTAAAAAATGATGTGGCTCAAAATGATGAATACATCCGCACTTTTGAGGATCAAATGCAAGCATTGATGGAGACTCATCATGCATCTCAAGTTGAAAGTGTGGATGGAAGTCAAGAAGAATTTAATTATGAGGATGAGAGTGAGTGCTACTTTGAGGAATCAAGCCTTGAACATCCGCCAACCGACTCCATGAGTGTTAGTGATGCCAACGAAAATATGGAATTAGAGTCAACCGGGATAATTGAAAATTTGGTTGAAATTGACTCTATTCCGGGGGAAGACGAGGATGTCAAAATCCGGAATAATTTGCAAGTAGGAAGTTTGAAGGCACATTTCAAGCATTTCTCAACTTTGGAATTGTGTGGTAAAATGGAAGTTGAACTACACGAGTCAATTGTGTGTTGTGAGGAGGAGAAATTCATACCATACATCTTGCAGTTTCAAGAACCAAGAAAGCAAAATGATATTCCTCACACGAAGGCCAAGAAGTGCAAAATGAAGAAATTGAGGTTTGGCTTGGTCATCTTTCTACCACCCCCCATCGCCCGTGGTTAAAAGCTTGATTCCAAGCTAGGTGCCAAGTTCATATCGTCAAAGTGGCGAGAAAAAGTGGTAAAAGTTGACTTGCTACGTGCCACGACGTTAAATGCAGCGCTTGGTGGGAAGTTACCCATCGTTTTTCAAAAATTTTAAGTCATTTTTGAAATTTTCTTTTTAGAATAGCTTATTATATTTTTTCTAACCAATCTGCCAAGTTTTGCATTTTTCGGAGTTGATTTGAGTAGGTCGGGGATACCGGGGAGTCAAAACCAGTGCAAGAAAACAAAGAAATTGCTGGGAAATTTTTTTGCCCAAGTCTGCGATGCCTTATGTCCAAAATACTATAGCGGAATGGCATTTGTGATAAAAAAATGCGATCGCAATTGTCCATAGAATGTTCTGCGCAAAACCCAGGTATTTTCGCACCTGTGGTCACTTTTCTGTAGGTGCGACTTCGCAAACGCGTAACCCTTCATCGCAGGTGCGAAGTTTTCTACGCACCTGCCGTTCCGCACGTGCGGTACTAGTTCCGTAGGTGCGAAAGTCCGTCAGTTAATTCCCAATTTTACTCCCCCCAGGTCAATTTTCTATGCCCTAACATTTCAAAGCACAAAACACACCCTCACAATTCTTCACAACACACCCACATCTCTCACTCAGAGTGATTCACAATCTCAGGTAACTTCACTTACTCACTCCCTTTTGCCTCTCCATTTTTGTTCTTCTTTAAAGTTTTCTTGATTAATCAGGCCTTCAATGGCCATGGGCATCACTTAGTTGCTTCATTTTTGTTTTTTTTCATTTTCTTTCCTTTACTGTTTTAGGATAGAATTAGGGTGAGGGTTGGTTGAGAGTAGTGATTGAATCATTTGTGGGGTTTTGTTGAGCATCAAAATCGTGTGAGGAAAAAGTAAATGTCATACGCTCGCGAAGTGTTCAAGTTATGGTACGAGTGAAAATTGAGTGCCTCGTACCTTGATTGTAGTATTAATGAAGTTAGAATGCAATTTGGTACACTAATATGGAAGTCTTGATTATATATTAGTGGCCAAAAACAAGACCCAAAGCAAACTTCTCTCAAAAATCTGGGCAGTGGAAATTTTGGACGAAGGATCGCAGGTGCGGACCTTTTTGCGTAGGTGCGACCTCGCACCTGCGAGTCTAGAACCGCTGGTGCAAATATTACCGCATGTGCGACCAAAAATACCGCTGGTGCGGAACCGCACCTGCGATCAAAGTTTCGCAGGTGCGGAAACTGCACAAATTTTCCTAAACTAGTGTACTTGCATCAGGACCTTCCCGAGCCCGTTTGACTTGGTTCTTTGGCCTATTTGTAGTGTTTTATGATGCATAAAGATATTCCACTGCTTAACTAACTTCATTTTTGACTTTTTATAGGTTCTTTGATTAAAAAATGGACCCGAACCCAAGCCAAAATTATGAAAATGAGGAGGAAGCTGGAGAACAATATGACGAGTACCAGTTCATATCTGCCACCTGTCAACGTCGGTACTTCGAGCAACTCCTCACAAAAAAATTGATACTTCAGCGAGGCATTACTGATGAAAAAGTGAATGAGAAGCTGCCGGGATTCTATGAACGGCTGGTATCTTCCGGGTGGACTTGCTTCATTCCAACCCCGTGCATTGCTAATGAAACGTTGGTTCGTGAGTTCTATGCCAACCTCAGGCTGTCAACCTTTCAATATCCTTTCCTCATCATCCGACGGAAGCAAGTGAGATTCGGGGTGGAAGAGATAAATGCTGCCCTAGGAATTGAAAACCACCCGATGCAACCAGTTGTGGACAGGGATACGTGTGAAAATGCAGCATGGCTAGCTTCCAAACTATACCCAGAAAGTGTATGATCAAAATTGGTGAACAAGAGGAAGGGCTTGAAGTCGACTGACTTCACGGCCGAGGCCAAGATATGGTTGCACATACTGAGCAGCAGAGTCTCCCCCAGTGGGAATGTAACAGACGTATCCTACGTCAGGGATCTGATCATAGCCTGCCTGATCGACGGTGTTTCAGTGAACCCAGGTCACTACATTCTACAGGAGATGCGACAATTTGTGATTAACAATGGGCCTGGGCTACTATTTCCATCAGTGATCACTGAGCTAAGCCGGCAGGCAGAGGTTGAGGAACGCCCTGATGATCTGCGGGTGCCGGCTGACAAGCCCTTCCAGCCATTGAGGGTTAAGGGCGAAGGTGGAGCAGTCAAAAGCAAGAAGAGAAAGATGACCACCACCACCACCGAGATTGGATCTTCCTCCCTGCCTAGTTCATCAGCGGGTCTGTTTGGGGAGATGAACTCCCAACTTGCTCTTATTAAGGACCTCGTGTCCAAGCTCCCCACCGGACCCCCCACTTCACAACCACAACCCCCACCTAACTATTATTCCAGAGCTGAGATGAAGAAATATTTTGACACTCAGACGGAGATGGCTGCTTCTCATGACAAGATGGCTGCTTCTCTGAAGCAGATGGAGACCTCCTACACCAGCCTTGCAAAGGCACATGTTGATTTGGAGTATTCATTTAAGAAGGAGAAGGAAAAGAACAAGAAGAAACAGAAGCTCCTAATCAAAGTGTGGAGGGGTGTAAAAGCAATTTTCAGGTTGGGGCAGAGCAAGCCGCTGCCAGTTGCAGATGCTGACGATAGAGAGGAGTATTCATTCATGTATGATGCTGATGGTGGTGCTGATACTGATGCTACTGATGAGGATTATGAGGAGGATGATGACGAGGGATCGCAGCCTTTCTGACCAGCCAGTTCTCTTACAGTTTGCTAGTCTGATGCAGACCTCAGAGAGACCCTCAAACTTTGCCATTTTATTTTGATATTGTGCAATGAGGACACTGCAATGTTTTTAGTTGGGGGTGGCATGCGCACATTTTATGTCTTGTACATTTTATCTATCTGCGACTTGGGTTATGACAGTGTTATGTGCCCTTGTCGGGCTTTATTGTTATTTATAGATATTATGTTCCCTTGCCGGTCTTGGTGTGATTTGGTTTAGTTTCTTTAATAGTTGATTTTATTTTTAGCTTTTTAGTTTTATTTTGAGTAGTTAGTTTACTTTCCGTAATAATAATACTTTCTTGGGTTCTTCATGCTACGGTTCTTTCCCAAGAAACACTTTTTGAAGTGAACCGGGTGACTTGTCCCTATGATAGATGGTGTGACAACTTTCTTAAGGGAATTAGTCTTGTGTTGCTAGGAAGAGACTTTTGGATTATTTGGTACTAAATAAATTAGTCTCTTGTATGTGAAATGTAATCTAAGAATACCCCTCCGAAAATTGATTTTGAATGAAAACAAGTAAATTGCATGGTGCAAGTTAATTTTTGTGATAAATTCTTGGCTCTTTTAGTGACTCTTTACACACTAGCTCGAAAATATTGCTCTAAACTCCTATAAAAAAATAAAAAATAAATAGATGAATGAAATTAACCCATCTTGATTAATTCATGTGACATGTGTGTTAGTGCTTGTATAAATAATTCTTGTGCTTGCGTCCATCATTTAGAACTTGCCCGGTTGGTTTTACAATGCTAATGACAATTATGTTTGGTTGGAGAAATGACCTTAGCCATTCTTTGTGTTATTCGAAAAAACCCAGTTAGCCTTTTGAGCCACCTTTGTATATATATTATCACTAGTTATCCCATTTGAGCCTTGAACTTTTTCTTTGGTCACCTCAATACTAGCCTTTCCCTTTAGAAAAATAATTTCTCTTTTGAACCCGTCCCTCCTTGAATATTGAGAATGAGGCAAAAAGCCTAAGTTGGGGGTGTAGTGTCAAAGTGGAAGCTAGGAAGGTACTCTCTTGAAATCAAGCTCCAAAATAAAAATACAAAAGGAAAATACAAAAGAAAAACACAAAAAATATGGGAGCTTTGAAGAGACCAATTGAGGTATTTAAAGTGGTTCTACGTTGGTAACTAGATGCAAATGAGGCCATGTGGTTTGAATAGAAACAAAGTGCATCAAGAAAGA
>ML245904.1:9324-21205 GCA_005239495.1 Nicotiana undulata | reverse complement strand
TTATGTGGCTCGGTGCTTGAATTGTCTGCAGGTTAAATATGAGCACCAGAGACCCGGTGGTTTAATGCAGCAGATTCAGCTTTCCGAGTAGAAGTGGGAGCGTATCACGACGGAATTTGTAGTTGGACTCCCAGGGACTCAGAGGATGGTTGATGCAGTATGGGTTGTTGTAGATAGGCTGACCAAGTCAGCACATTTCATCGGTGGCGGTTTCATCTTCAGTAGAGAAGTTGGCTCAGATCTATATGAGAGATTGTCAGATTGCACAGTGTGCCCTTATCTATCATATCAGACCGAGGTACTCAGTTTACCTCCCATTTCTGGAGAGTATTTCAGAGAGAGTTGGGCACTCAAATTGAGTTGAGCACAGCTTTTCATCCTCAGACGGACAGACAGTCTGAGCGCACTATTCAGATTTTGGAGGATATGTTGCGGGCATGTGTTATTGATTTTGGTGGTTCATGGGATCAGTTCTTGCCCTTAGCAGAGTTTGCCTACAACAACAGTTACCAGTCGAGCATTCAGATGGCTCCGTACGAGGCGTTGTATGGTAGGCGATGTCGGTCTCCAGTCGGATGGTTTGAGCCCGGGGAGGCTAGATTATTGGGTTCTGAGTTAGTCCAGGATGCCTTGGACAAGGTGAAGATTATTTAGGATAGGCTTCGTGCAGCTCAGTCCAGGCAAAAGAGTTATGCAGATCGTGGAGTTCGAGATTTGGCTTTCATGGTAGGAGACCAGGTGTTCCTTCGAGTGTCGCCTATGAAGGGCGTGATGAGGTTCGAAAAGAAGGGCAAGTTGAGCCCTAGGTACATTGGTCCATTTGAGATTTTAGATAAGGTAGGGGAAGTGGCCTACAGACTTGCCTTGCCATCGCATTTATCAGCAGTGCATCCAGTATTTCATGTATCCATGCTCCGGAGGTATATTGCAGATCCATCTCATGTTCTTGACTTCAGCGGTGTCCAATTAGACAAGGATCTAACTTATGAGGAGGAGCCGGTAGCCATATTAGATAGGCAGGTTCGCCAGTTGAGGTCGAAGAGTTATCCTTCGGCGTGTTCAGTGGAGGGGTCAGCCTGCCGAGGCAGCTACTTTGGAGTCCGATATGAGGAGTCGTTACCCCCATCTTTTCTCAAACTCAGGTACTTTTCTATGTCCGTTCGAGGACGAATGTTTGTTTTAGAGGTGGAGATTGTGATGACCCAAAAGTTCATCCTAAGTAATTCCAGCTAAATCTATGTTTCGAGGCCCCGAAAGCCTCCGTTAATCTCACCTCGATATGCGTGCACAGCCCGAGGCAGGTAGCCGGGAAGCTTCCATGTGAAAATTTGATAAAAATAGGATTTTTGAATTGAATAATTAAATAAAGTTGACTTTGATCAACGTTTTTGGTAAACGGACTCGGACCCATGATGTGACGGCCCCAGAGGGTCCGTAGGAAAATATGGGACTTGGGCGTATGCCCGGAATCGAATTCCTAGGTCCCAAGCCCGAGAAATGAATTTTTAAAGAAAATTATTTTCTGGAAATAATGAAGGATTTTAAAATGAGTAATTATGTGAAAGCCGGGTTACCGGGACCGTATTACGGTTCTGGAGCCCGGAACATGTTTATTATATGTTATTTGTCCTATCTGTGAAATTTGGTGTAAAACAGACTTGATTTGACGGATTTCGGATCAAAATGAGAGATTTAGAGTTAGTAAAGTTTTGAGGATGTTCATAAAACTTGAAATTTGGTTAGGAATGTGATTTTATGCTACCGAGGTCCGAATGCAATTCCGAGGCCGGGAATAGTTCCGCAACGTTATTTATGACTTGTCTGCAAAATTTGAAGTCGTTCCGAGTTGTATGGGTTGGTCCGGTGCATCGTTATAGAATTCTAGAATTTCAAAGTTCTTATGTTTTGAATTCAGGCGTTTTTTAGGGTGATTTTGAGTTTTAGCGTTGTGTTCAGTGTTCCGTGGGCTCGAGCAAGTCCGTCTAATGATTTGGGACTTGTTGGTATATTTGGACGGGGCTCGGGTGGGCCCAGGTGCCTCCCGGACCCCGCACGAGGCTAAAACCCAGCAAAAATCACTACAGGTGCACATCAGCTGGTGTGACCGCAGGTGCGGTTGCCCAGCCGCAGGTGCGGGACCGCACCCGCGGTCCAGGCCTTCACAGGTGCGACCTCTTCCGCAGGGGCGATCCAAACTCCGTAGGAGCGGGACCGCTGGTGCGGCTCCCAACTCCGCAGGTGCGAGCCCAAGGTCCCAGGCCCTCTTCCGCAGGGGCAATCCAAACTCCGCAGGAGCGGGACCGCTGGTGCAGCTCCCAACTCCACAGGTGCGAGCCCAGGGTCCTAGGCCCTTTTTCCGCAGGGTCGATCATTTTCTCGCAGGCACGAGACCGCACATGCGGTCCTAAGGTCGTAGGTGCTGAAACCCTTGTTGGCAGCCCCTCTTAAATGTCCAAAATTTCGGGTTTTCTTCATTTTATCCACCATCAACCTCCATTAGAGAGCATCCAAGTTTGGGCAGCACCTCCCTTGACCACCCACTGTAAGAGGTAAGTTAAACTCCATAAACTTCTAGTTTTAACATTAATTCCTAGTTAAATTCACTACTAAATCATCTAAAAATCATAGAATTAGGTAGTAATTTTAGGGTTCTTGAGGATTTTGTGACTTTCCATGTTAGGCCATGAATTCTTGTATAAATCACATAACTTCGATCCTTAGGCTCCGGGTAATTGATTCCTTCATGAATTTCGAAAATTTGAACGTGTGGGCCTGGGGTCGAATTTTAGTATTCTTGGAAGAATAGTAGGAAATGTATAATTAGGCATGTTAATAAATCCTTTATGTCTAGATATTACCGATTCGGAGTTGGATTCGAGAGGGAAGGCTGTGATTGAGGCTTGACTTGCATTTTTGGAGCCGAGGTAAGTGTTTGGCCTAACCTCAGCTTGAGGGATTAGGTATAGAGTCTTATTTGCTATGTGTAACTCATGTCCAACGTATAGGCGTGGTGACGAGTGCCTATATGTTGCGGTCAAGCATGCCCGTGAGTCAATTTTGATGAAACTTACTGTGTTGTTAATATTCCCCGTACTATGAGTAATTGGTGAATTAGTAGTGATACCTTGATGTTGTTTCATGACGTGGGGAGTTATTGAGTTATTTGTTTCAGTTGAGGCTTACACTGTGAAATTGTATTTCTGATGCGAGGTTGGTTATAGCTGAGACCCTTGTCGGGCATTTGTTGAGTTTGTAATTGATGATTTCTCCTTGCCGGGACAATAGAATTTTATTGAGCATTTCCATGCACTTGAGACTTCTTAATGTGGACTTTCACATTATATTTTTGTTTTGTTTTATTATTTGTCGCACGAGGGGACATGCCGTGCCGACTGTTTGTTACTTATCACACGAGGGGACATGCCGTGTTGATCACTGATTATTATATACGCACGAGGGGACATTCCGTGCCGAGTGATTGTGAGGTTATGCACGAGGGGACATTCCGTGCCGAGTGTCATTATATATACGCACGAGGGGACATTCCGTGCCGAGTGTTATTATATGCGCACGAAGGGACATTCCTTGCCGAGTGATTGTGAGGTTACGCACGAGGGGACATTCCGTGCCGAATGTTATTATATACGCACGAGGGGACATTCCGTGCCGAGTGATTGTGAGCTTATGCACGAGGGGACATGTCGTGCCTTATGTTGTTCCTTATCTGTTTGAGAAGTTAAATTCCTGCCTTTATCTTTACTTTTCAGTTATTACCCTGTTCTACCGTGCTAGCATTTTGTTACCCCTTTTACCCCCCAGCATGTTCTCCCTGTATCTGTCTTACTTGCTTATTTTTGTCGACATTTTTTTTTCCTGTTATTATATAGAATTGCACAGGTACATATATTGTTGTCGGTCCTAGCCTTGTCACTACTTCGCCGAGGTTAGGCTCGGCACTTACTCAGTACATGGGGTCGGTTGTACTGATGCTACACCTGCACTTCTTTATGTTGTGCAGACTACGCAGCCGGACCCGGTGATCACTGACGGTCGGAGCATCTCATCAGTTCATACAGGAGACATCGAGGTAGACCCGCAGACGTTCGTGGGCCTTGGCGTCACCTTCTACTCTTCACTTTCAGCTTTGTCTTACCTTATATTTCAAAGACAGTCCTATGTATTTATTTTCGGACCTTTGTTTTAGTAATCTCTTAGACAGTTCGTGAGTATGTGACACCAGTTCTGGGATTTGTATATGGGTTTTATTTCGAAGTTGCTATATTATTTTTGGTAATTTGTTAACCTTCATATTGTGGGCCATCAATGCCTTAGTTATCTTCTTCGCTTTAGTTGTTAATGAGTTTTATTTAGTTCAAACGTTGGCTTGTCTAGCGGGTTCAACGTTAGACGCAGTCATGGCCCGAAGGTGGCATTTCGGGTCGTGACACATCGTTTTCTGCAAGACAAATGCTTTTCAAATATACCTTTGAAATAAAAGTCCTTCAGACATAGTTTTCTTCAAGATAAATTCTTTTCAACTATACTTCTCAATATATATCTTTCTATCATAATCTCTTCAAGATAAATCTACCGGAACGCCGTCCGCAGCTCAGAACTTGTCATGCAGTACAGGGGGGATGTCCTGAAATATGTCCGTAGTACCAAAATAAATATGCAGTGCTGGGGGATCTCCCGGAATACATCCGTAGTCCCAAAATAAATATGTAGTACAGGGGGATCTCCCGGAATACGTCTGTAGTCCCAAAATGATTATGCAGTACATGGGGATCTCCTGTAATACGTCTGTAGTCCCAATTTAAATATGCAATGCAATCACAGAGATAACAACCTCAACACGACAGAAATATCGTACATTACCACAACAATCACAAGGCAACAAAAGATAGAAATGCTATGTATGACAAGCAAATCAATACAAGAACTTAATCACAAGAACGGTAGAACTCATTCACAAGGAATAACCACTGAAAGGAAATAATAAGCGTAAGGAACACAGCTTAACCAGGGGGAATACTACATAACAACGAATTCCAACTATACAAGTCCACAATAGGTTGTCATCACAATTCAAGAGGTTTCCAAATATAAACTAGTCGACTAAGGTGTAGATCGTTTAGATTCCTTTTTAAGGTTGAATGATTATGAGAGATTTTCCACAATCCAATTAAGGTAAACAACTATAGACAACCCTAATTCTGATTCCTGCTAAACAACTATAAGGCGAGATATCACTAATCTTAGCTAAATAGGCAGTTTATGAAGAAAATATAGCATGATGATAGGAGAGGTAAATTCTTCAATTAAGTCAATTAAGATCAAACCGAAAACAAAGAGAATCTAAGAGCAAGTAATTTCTAATCAAGGCAGGAAAAGATGAAACTATCAACCAGTAACTCAGTCATAAGAATTACAATTTCAAACACCGGGAATATAAGGACCTAAAACCCCTAAAAGGCCAGATTCATACAAATAAGTCCGATTACGCACTCGTCACCATGCGTACACGGGCTACAATCAACATAGAAGAATCAAATCCTAAGGGGTAGTTCCCCCACACAATGTTAGGAAAGATACTTACCTCGAAGACGACAACCCGGTACTCTAAAATAGACTTCTCGGGTGAAAAGACCTTCGTACGGCTCAAATCCAACTAGAACAAATTCAAAACACACACAAATCGTATAAGGAACTATTTCGAATAATAAAGTTTCGATCTTTACAAGAATCTAAAAGTTGACCCAAAAATCGACCCCCAGGCCCGCACCTCGGAACCCGTCAAATTTTACAAAATTTGAATACCCATTCCAATACGAGTTCAACCATAATAATTTTATCAAATTCTGATACCATTTGGTCCCTCAAATCACAATTATTCATTTTAGAATGTTTCTTCCAAAACCAACAATTTCCTCAACTCAAAACACAAATTAAATGATGAAAATAAAGATAAAATTATGGAATATATTTAATTATAGTTGAAGAACACTTCACCTATCGAATTCCCTGAAAACCCCATCAAAAATCGCCATGAACCGAGCTCTAGAAGTCAAGATGTGATAAAAATGGTATAATCCTCGATTTTGAAGATTTATATTCTGCCCAGGTATTAATGAATCGCGATCGCGGAAAGGCACACGCGATCGCGAAGAAGAAAATGGAAAACTTCCCAGGCTGCTCATCGCGAACGCGACAAGGAGCTCGCGAACGCGGAGAAAGAGAACAGGAAATCTACGGGAACGCAGTGGCTCTTATGCTAATGCGAAGAAGAAAAAGCCCACTGCCCCCAACCCTATTTTCTACTATGAGAACACGAAGAAGGGGTGTGATCGCGTTTAAGGAAAGGGATGGCTTCCGCGATCGCGTACTGAGGAATGCAAACGCGAAGAAAAAAATTTAGGGCGGGTCGATAGGACACTATGTGATCGCGGCTATGCCTATGAGATCGCATAGAAGGAAGCACCAGATGACAGAACAGCAGTGAAAAATGAGAGAAAATTGACCCGAAGCCTATCCGAAACACACCCGAGGCCCCCGGGATCCCGTCTAATCACACAAACAAGTCATATAACCTAACACGGACTCGCTCGAAGTCTCACATCACATAAAACGATGCTGAAATGATGAATCAAACCATAATTCGAACTTATGAACTTTCAAGTCTTCAATTTTCTAAACTCGTGCCGAAACCTATCAATTCAACCCGGAATGACGCAAAATTTTGCAGACAAGTCCCAATTAACATCCCGGAGCTACTCCAATTCTCGGAATTGCATTCCGACCCCGATATCCCAAAAAGTTAATTGTGGTCAAACCTTTCCATTTTTCAAACTTCGTATTTTCTAATTTTCTCTGAATTACCTCAAATTACTCTACGGACCTCAAAAACCAATTCCGGACGCGTGCCTAAGTCCAAAATCACCATACGAAGCTGTTGACATTACCCAAAACTCATTCCGAGTCCATTTACACAAAAGTCAAAAATTCTGGTCAAATTCTATCGCTTAAGCTTCAAAACTGAAATCCTTCTTCATATTCGACTCTGGATCATCCGGTAACTGAATCCAACCATGCAAACAAGTCGATATACATAATATGAAGCTGCTCGAGACCTTATTTCACCGAACGGAGCTTAATTTCTCAAAACGACCGATCGGGTCGTTACAGGTAGGTCAAAAGATGGCAATATTACAGAGTCTATAGTCAAGTGAAGGAAAAGACGAGAAGTGACAGGCCTTAAGACAACAAAAGAGTATAGTATAGTCCATAAATTCATATCCTCACTTCGAGAAATAAGTTCGTGACTCCAACGCAACTACCAAAAGGAAAGGTTAGACCCCAGAATAATAGAATTCAGTATGGGCTGGTGAACAAGACAAACTAAACGTGAATTAGGGACTGAGTGATTGGATAATAGTTGGCATCATGAGAGTTTAAGATTTTGTTCTGGCGATAATAGAATGGACAATAGACGAATATTCATGAGAAATTTAGAGAATGGTTATTCAGGAAGACGCTTCCCTAAAGCAAGCAATGTGAGCAAAGTTAAGCTTAAGGAACTGTTTGTGCCAGTTGAGCTAAGTTTCACCATCGCGAGTAAGGGAATTTTTTATCCTTGGTATAGAAGGATTTCCGCAAGGCCAGTAAGGTTCAGTAATGTTGTGAGACGACGCCAAAGATGAAGTGGTAAAACATTTATAGGTAGGTCATCGTAGCTCCAACTCTCAGTACTCCCCAAAAGAGGGGGAATATGGTGTGATGTGGCGTTAAATAAGAATTAAGTGATTCAAATAATTCTGGAATGGTTAAGGAAGAATGAGATAAAAAATGAGATTGCACTTATTCAAAGCCTACAGATATGCTATGATTCTAGAACATTATGCAAACACAACATCAAGGAAAGGAAGTAAGGGTCCCTGCCCGAGATGTCATTGATAGATAAGGAGAAAATACGAGACGTAAGTTAAGACAAAGGAAATAATCCAAGAAAGATTACAAGAAACATTGATATGAGAATGGGCTAATGATTAGTTAGTAATTGGTTCAGGAAGAGCCTAGTTATGGCTAAACAAGAGGTTAAAGACGAGTCAGCAGATCGTGCAGGATAATTATAGTAAAACCCAATATAGTGAGTTCAGCCTCGCAGTTATAACATCGTGATCATTGAGAAATATTTAGATAGGAGTTGGGGTAGTTAAAGGTACCGTATGAGTGTTACCAAGATAAAAGAGAGTGCCACTGGGAAGTAAATTAAAATATCAAGTTCAGAAGCAACCTTACAAGCACAGGGGGGTGAAAGTAAGTAACTATGGATAATTATCGGCAAGGAAGGACATCAAAAAGTCCGTTGAGTATACAATGTAATAAGCTCACGGGTTTTCAAGAGTCAGAGGATCCTCCCTAAATACAACATTGAAAGACTAGTTAAGGAAGTAAGGAAGAAGGCTTCAGCCTAAGCTCAGTAACCTAAGGAGGAAATGAATGTGTAACAACAGTCTCACTACAAAATTGTATGCACTCCAAAAGAAAGTGGCACCTACCATGGATAACGAGCGGGGAGTAAAACCAAAATTAATATTCGAGACCATATGAGATGCACCAAATTTCGGCACGCGTGAGAACTCAGATAAGCTAAGTATGCACGCAACAAGGGGGCAAAAAGACTAGGAAAAACAATTGCTTACATTTAAATAAAGTTAAGATGGAACTAAAGAAGTTACTCGATCAATAATCAAGAGTTAGTTACGCTATGAATGCACTCAAGATTTAGAGTATTACCCATGCAGCATATATGTTGTCAACCGTACAGCTGTAGAAGACTCCGGTGTAAGTTAACAGAAAGAATTAAGCTCAGGTCATAGACAAAGGATTGAATTGTTAGATGATGGTATCATGGATATTCCATAACGTTTATGAAAGGCTAAAGTAACACCATGAGCCACATATCGGAAGATAGCTTAAGCATAAAGGCTGATCAAAAGGAGAAGGAAACTAAAGAGTTACATCAACAAAGTAAATTAGGAATTTGATTACTGAACCCAGAAAATTATAGACCTCGTGATTAAGAATATTGTAGGATTACTACTAAATATCAGAGGTACAAGAGAGATAGAAGGGTACCAGCCTCATAAGGAGTCAGTATGAAACTCCCACCGGATTGTGTATGCACCAGAGGTGCAAGTATTATAATAGAGCTTCAAGTTAAGGATGTGAATTATACCTTTATGGAAAGAATGTCATGAAAGAAATAGAAGATACGATGCAAGATTTTAAAGTAGTAAGGTAAAGGTGAACAACGTACGAAATACTCAAATGCAGAAGGTTGTGAATAGTCCATACTGCGGATAGAAGACTAGAAGCGCGGGGATTCAATATCCAGGAATTATAGCGGCGTCTTCAGTGGTATATCTTCCAGCCAATGATTTCTAGGTACCGAGAGGTCTAGTTAAGAGAGTAAAGAAGAGTTAGAGATGGTGTGATGTCTTGGATGATGTTCCAGAATAACACAAGGAAATCTATGATGCAAGCAAGTTGAAATAAGGATGCGAGTAATATAAATAGATATGTGTAGGTCGCAAGCTAAAGTATGGTAAAGTGACAATGTTTTAGAAAGATAGGAGTAATGATAAGAAAGGGCAAGTGAGAAGGTGACGAAAATGGATAAGTCCTCAGGATTAAGCCCACGAAAACAAGAAGAGCTGATGGTTTCTCTAAGTTATACAAAGCTCAGTATAGCCTAAATTAACTCAAATGAGTCTAAGACTAATGGCATTTAGAAGAGATGAAATGCTACCCTGGTAGTAGAATGAAGGTGTAATTGTGATAGAGAAAGGATGACGTTTGGGCCTTCGATTAAGTAATGATTTCATGAATTGTACATGATTAAATACCCACGTAAGGTAAATCACACTAGGATTCTATGAAATACGATTATGGAAGTATGGTATTGTATCGCCCCAGGTGGATCAAAACAATCACTTCAAATGTTCCACGATGAAACGTGAGCCCTAGTGATAGTGTTATATAAGAGATCAAGTTATCACTGATAGAGATACATCTACATTAAGGTGAATCGACAAAGGATGGGCAAAAATCACAAAGTATGAGGTGAGATTAGGCCGTGATTCTTAAGATGAACAGTAATGAAGAAGCATTAAAGGACATAGATTTATACATATAGGATAAGCAACGAGGGTAACCTGGAGTTGGTTGCAGACCACAGTAACGATAAATATTATGGTATAGTATGATCTACCTAGATGCATCAAAGTCATACGAATGGATAAACGAATCTATGAAATACGGTATTACAATATTAGGTTCAACAAAGTATCGAGCGAAGAACTTCAGTATACCTATAGATGACCAGAGGGACATCTTATTAAGCTCTGTATATGTTTACAAAGTAAGGCTTAGAAATTGAGGAAAAAGGAGAGAAGAGACGCATAAGCGCACTTACAAGGTCAGAGTCGTACATGCGGCATGATAGAAGGTAGCAACAGTTACGAGACTGGAAGGATCCCGACCATAAGTCGTGGTGTGAGAAAGAGGCCTAAAAGGGGGAATGCCCTGGCCTTTGGATTTAATCACAGAATAGTTGCCTAGATGGCAAGGAGAGTAATAAAGTATTCGGAAGACATAGTCTATGAAAATGATAAGAGCACCAGTCAACATTCGAGGACAAATGTTCCAAAGGGGGGAATGATGTTACATCCCGCATTTTCGTATGTTAAAGTTTCGTCGCAAGTTTGGGGATGGGATTATTTTGAGATTTTAAGCATTATGCTATTTCAAACAAGTGATAAGTACATTTGTGAAGGTGAAAAGGGAAGAAAGTCAAAGAAAATGAATTTTCGTCCAAGTTTGGCATGTTGGGATAAACTACGGCCCGAGCTAAAATACTCGGTATTTATGGACTAGTGCCATACGAGGTACCACATGACCATGATAGTAAGGTGTATAAGGTATGTGAAAAGTGAATAGTATTTTAAGTAAGTGGGAATAATTCTCAATTATGTAGGTAATTGTTTAATTACTGAGTAACGGGACATTACCTAATTACCTAATGAGTGGATAACGACTAAAAAATTCCCTCCCCACCCCACGTGGTAGAAAGACACTTTCCAAAGGATTACTCTTAGTTACATTTACTTAGGTGGAAACATACCTTAACAAAATCAAGACACCTCAACTCTAATATACAATCAGTAGTCTAATTGTGGCTTTCCATTCATAGCATAATAATTTGGACGTTCTGAAATAGGGAGGATGTATTTCTTTGGAACTCTTTTAATGCCATTTTCATGCAAATACTTCACTCCTTCATGGTAATATTCAGCTTCATTCTTCAATCTTTCAGTAGATTTTGTTCTTACAAAATAGTAGCAGCGAGATTTCTTCAACCAAATCCAACGAGAATTATTAGAAGCTTAACAACGTAAAAATTTTGCGATTCTAAAAGAGTACGGTGCAACTTTTTCCAAGAATAACATACGGATTTTTTCCTACTCTTTGGCATGATCTATATGACACGAACGAAACGAGCAAATGCACAACTTCCATAAATTACTCTATTCGTAGAAATGCTAGAGATGTGTTTATTCTTATTCTCACATAAGTCTTATTATTCTATCATCTGTTCATGGGTCTCAAAAAATGCGTAAGTTGCTAAAGTTTATTTCATGATATTAATCAGAGGCATAATGGTCTTATGACGTACCAAGAGATTTTATTAACGTATTTCATATGCACTTCATGCATTTGTACATGCACATGGACCCATGACCAGATGGCGTTATATACGTGTATATATATATATACATACATATATATATATATACATACATATATATATATATATATG
>ML245903.1:6013-20294 GCA_005239495.1 Nicotiana undulata | reverse complement strand
CGGGGATATCTAGATATAATGGATTTATTAACATCAATAAGTACCCAATAAATCAATTTCTAATCCAAATTATGCATTTCCTACTATTCTTCCAAGAATACTAAAATTCGACCCCGGGCCCACACGTTTAGATTTTTGAAAATTCATGAAGGAATCAATTACCCGGAGTCTAAGGATCGAAGTTATGTAATTTATTCAAGAATTTATGGCCTAACATGGAAAATCACGAAATTCCTAAGAACCCTAAAGTTTACTACCTAATTCAATGATTTTAGGTGGTTTATTAGTGAATTAGGCTAGGAATTATTGT
The DNA here is from genome assembly GCA_005239495.1 of Nicotiana undulata. Classification (NCBI taxonomy): domain Eukaryota; kingdom Viridiplantae; phylum Streptophyta; class Magnoliopsida; order Solanales; family Solanaceae; genus Nicotiana; species Nicotiana undulata. The sequence continues at coordinate 19,984 of ML245903.1, read as the reverse complement.
TAAAATTAGAAGTTTTTTGGGGTTTTACTTACCTCTTACAGTGGGTGGTAGTGGAAGGTGATTCCCCAAGCTTGGATGCTCTCTAATGGAGTTTGAAGATGGAAGGAATGAGCAAAACCCAAAATTTTGGACATTTTAAGGGGGCTGCCAACAGGGTTTTCCGCACCTGCGACCTTAGGACCGCAGGTGCGGTCTCGCGCCTGCGAGAAAATGATCGCAATTGCAGAAAAGGGCCTGGGACCCTGGGCTCGCACCTGCGGGGTTGGGACTGCACCAACGGTCCCGCTCCAGCGGAAAATTCGCACCTGCGATGGCCTGGATCGCACCGGCGGTCACGCGCCTGCGGCCTGAGTCTCGCGCATACGGACTTTGGGCAAGGGACTGGGGATCGCACCTGCAAGGCTGGGACCGCAGGGACGGTCCCGCACCTGCGGCTGGGCAACCGCACCTGCGGTCACACTAGCTGATGTGCACCAGCCGTGGTTTTTGCTGGTTTTTGGCCTCGCGCGGGGTCCGGGAGGCACACGGGCCCACCCGAGCCCCCGTCCAAAAATACCAACGATTCCCAAATCATTAAACGGACTTGCTCGAGCTCACGGAACACTCAATACAACGCTAAAACTCAAAATCACCCTCCAAAACCCCTGAATTCAAAACTTAAGAACTTTGAAATTCTAGAATTCACTTCAACGCGCTGAACCAGCCTAAACCACTCGGAATGACTTCAAATTTTGCAGATAAGTTATAAAAGACACAACGGAACTATTCCTTGTCTCGGAATTTTATTCGGACCTCAGGAACATAAAATCACTTCTCAAGCCACATTTCAAATTCTTTAGAAACCCCACAAGTTCATTAACTCCATTTTTTCCTCACTTGGACCCGAAACCAATCAAATCAAACCCGTTTTACACCAAATCTCACAGATAGGAGAACAACATATAATAAACCTGTTCCGGGCTCCGGTACCATAACACAGTCCCAGTAACAAGGTTTTCACATAATTATTCACTTTCACATTCCTTTATTATTTTCAGAAAATAATTTTCTTTAAAAATACATTTCCCTGGCTTGGGGCCTCGGAATTCGATTCCGGGCATACGCCCAAGTCCCATATTATCCTTCGGGACCGTCACATCACGGGTCCGGATCCGTTTACCAAAAATGTTGACCAAAGTCAACTTTATTCAGTTATTCAATTCAAAAATCCCATTTTTTATCAAATTTTCACATGGAAGTTTCTCGGCTACCTGCCCGGGATGTGCACGCATATCAAGGTGAGATTAACAGAGGCTTTCGAGGCCTCGGAACACAGATTTAGCTGGAACTACTCAGGATGACCTTTTGGGTCATCACAACAAGCCGAGTCCCACTTTGTTCATTAAGTAAATTTTTGTTGAACCTTTACCTCCAAAAGCATGTAAGTCGCTAGAAGAATAATGTGAGAGTTGGGGTAGCTTTTGAGTGGAACCATAGAAAAGGCCAAAAAGGTGCACGTATATTTGAAAGATCAATGGCCGGGTAATCTAAATTTAGGGAGAGTGTTGGAGAAGAAAAAAAAAGCAAAGAAACAAAAAGAGAAAATATATAACAACAACAACAACAACAACAAACCAAGTATGTTCCCACCAGGCGGGGTCTGGGGAGGGTAGTCTGTACGCAGACCTTACCCCTACTTAACAGGTAGAGAGGCTGTATCTAATAGGCCCTCGGCTCAGGTAGGGTAATAAGAAGAATGGAAAGCAAGAAAGGAAGAAAGAGGGAAGAGAAAAGAAAAAGGGAGAGATAAAGGATAAGTAGTACCAAATACTAACAACAAGGAATACAATACCTGAGACGAACAAAACCACATAACGTAATAAAAATCTAAGAATATGAAGGGCCATGCGTGCTACTAAGACTATTGGTGAACAATTAAAAACTACCCACTAACCTTCTACCTTAATCTTCGCCCTCCACACCCTATTATCAAGGGTCATGTCCTTAGTAAGCTGAAGCAGCGCCATGTCCTGTCTAATCACCTCTCTCCAGTACTTCATAGGCCTACCTTGACCTCTTCTCAAATTCGCCATGGCCAACCTCTCACACCTCCTAACAAGGGCATTGATGCTTCTTCTCTTAACATGCCCGAACCATCTCATCCTCGACTCCCACATCTTGTCCTCCACGGAGGCTACTCCCACTCTGTCTCGAATAATTTTATTTTTAATCTTATCTCTCCTAGTAGACCTAGGAGAAAATACATCTCCTATTCATCATGATCCAGGCTAGTGAATGTAGAGTCATGCTTAAAGAAAAAGTTCCAAGTTGTATATGGTTTCGGGGCATTGCTTGAATTGGTCATGAAAAGTGTGTAATGAAAAGTTAAGTGTAGTGTACTAAAGTGCTTAGGAGGGTGAGTCACTATACCCAAAACATATCCTACCCGTCCCTTAGCCTACATTACAACTCGTAAATACCTAGTTGATCTTAGACTTTGCGAGCTTAGATTAGTGGAGATATACACAACGGGCAAGCCTATGGTACAACCACATAATGCCCATGAATTTATTTGTGAGAGTGATTGGTTCTTTGTTCACATATGTGATGTCCTTAAATTATACACGAATGCATATTTGAATGTGGAAGAAATACCCTCTTATTCTTTGGTGAGGCACATGATTCCATGACGGATATGCAACGTTATTAAATATCTCTTGTTGGGTGAGTGCACGAGTTGAGAGTGCTTATAGGCGACGAACCGGTCTTTGAGGTTGGGTGGTGATGTTTATCTATACGTCAATACGACACAAGAGGGGGGGGGGTGATTTGTGTGGTGTCCAATTTTCGCGTGCACTAGATAGAAGGACCTGGTTCTTCTATGTGTTCCAAATCCTACTGTTGCGGAATAATAAATGCAGAAAAGTAAAGAACACAAAGATTTTTACGTGGAAAACACCTGGCTCAAAAGGTGAAAAACCACGACCTACTACTCAGTAGGATTTTCTCCAAACACTTCACTACAACAATGAGCCAAACAACATTTACAATATAAACTCTTTTGTAAACCTAAGGACTACCTCTAATCCCTTTGTGGCAAACTAGCCTCTAGATATTTGCGACAAACTTCAAGTTAGATATAACTTGAACACTCAGTACCTATTACAATTGCTTCTAGATAAAGCTGAAAGGTACAATTTGTAATCACCTACTACAAATAAACTAGACTAAAAGACAACAGATGGAACTGGTTCTTCTAGCTGGTTCAAGTAGCTCCAGATTCGCACTCTCCAATTTGGCTCGAACTGCTTGCAAAATTTCTTCACGAATTTTGCTCTCAATTCTTGATAAATTTCTTCTTTTGTGCGTATGTTTACAATAAGAACATTCTGCAATATATATAGGATTTAGTAGATAAGGAATTAACTAGAATCCTAATGCTACTCTTCCTTGGTGAAAGAGTTCTAGTCAAACTCAACTCCTAAATCCTTCCTTATCTTAGATTCTGTTCTTATTGAATAAGGAGTCATTCTCCAATTTCGTTTTTGCAATCTTTTCGATCAGAAGATATCTCAATTTCACTAGAATACATTTATCTCCTGCATGTGCATCTCATGTGCCTTTGAATCTGCTCGTTTATGTCACTTATGATGGACCTGGTTCATATCGTAGTTCCTTTGTCAATCTTCAAAACTATTTCCTTTCTTGGGTCAACAAATTCTCCCTTTTTGATGATGACAAACTTTGTGCATCAGTGACACATATTAGAGTATTAAGCATTTATCATAAAGAACCAGGTTCATTAGGTTATAAATATCACATGTTCAGAGCACAACCTATCTTCCCCCTTTTGGCATCATCGAAAAGTTGCAAAATAATTGTGTGAATCCCAGATTTTTAACACTTACTCATGGCCATTTGGGAAACTGCATATGCAATCATGGATTAATCAACTAAGAATTCAAACTATCATCAAATAGAGATACTGAATCAGAGCAAAAAGCATCAGATTTCATTGATAGAGCGAATACTATTCTTCCATAATCCACAAAATAAAACAAAAACAGTTAAAACATGAGCAACAAACAAAAAATTCTGAATCTGGGTCACTGAAAGTTCTAGGCAGTCTAGGAAAGTAAGGCTTGGAAAAACTGCAAACCTGGTTCATTTAGCCAAGATAGATGGTTCAGCAGACCTAGAAATAGATGAAGATTCCTTTGAGGAAGTCTTGGCTTTCTTGGGCTTAGGGGTCTGAACCTCTACCTCTGCCACTTTTTTACTTTGATGGACCAGGTCCATCACATCCACTTCAACAGCCTCAGTAGGCTCAACAACCTTTTATTTCCCTTTTTCCACTCTTTTATTCTTACTCTCCTCTAAATCTCTCTTCAACTCGTCCTCACTCTGCTTTAACTTGCTCCTTGTAGTTCTTCCTCTTGGAAGAGAAATATTAGAAGTCTCAGAAGGAGTAGCTTTTCATTTCTTACTTTCTCTTGTTGTTTTAGACGTTTGAGCTTTAGAAGTTCTTTTCTTCTTTGGATTGTAATTATCGCCTAACGCTTTCAGCAGATTCGCCAGGGTTTCCTCAGTAGATGAATCAGGTTCATCAGTGTGCTTTCCTAAATTTACTAACCCTTCTGCGTCTTCTCCTGATTCACTTCCCCCTGCGTTCTTGCTACTTTCTTCCTCCTTTTCTGGTTCAACTCCAGAAATAGCCATTTTTACAAATTCTTTCCATATTCCCCTCTCTTCACTCCTTACTCCCTCTCTCTTTTTCTTTTTCAATTTTATTTTTACCTTCTATCCTTCTTGTCTCATGCATTTCCACATCTACCACATACCCAACCAGTATGAACCTATTTTCTATGTTTTCAGCGACCTCAGAAGAAGGTTTTGGTACAGAAGTTACCTGTTCAGAATCAGAAGACCAAGTTTCTTCCCCCTCAGTCGCCGACTTGAAAGAGTCATCGGAAATTTGATAATGGTATTTAAAGGGAGGGTATGGCTTGAATTAACTTTTAGTTTTGAATAGACGGTTAAGGCTTCCCTAAAATCTAGGTATTTAATTTGGCGAGGTTCTTGTTGAAATGGATTTGGTACAAAGTCAATTGGATAGGCTTTTGAAAATTTTGAGTTTGGGTAGAGTTTGGGTCATGATTTAATTATTGGTATTTCAAAGTGTGCAGAGTGTAGAACACATACCTCGCTTTTTAGATGAACCAGCACGATGAACCAGGTTCATCATATCAGAATTGTCTTGATCAAGCCTCAATTTGAAGAGATAGAAAAAATTTCATTAGTGTTTATTTCATTTTTCCTCCTCATTTTTCATGTACAATCTGAATTGGTTCAATCAGGTGATCTTAATCATCCCTAATAGTAACTTGTTCCTTTCAAAATGCTCTCTACTCAGTTCTTTTGTAAAGATATCAGCAATCTGTTTATCAGTAGCACAAAACTCAATAGTGATCAATCCCTTCTCATAATTATCCCTTAAAAATGATGTCTAACATCTATGTGCTTAGTTATTTTGTGATAAACCGAGTTCTTGGTCATACTAATTGCATTAGTGTTTTCACAAAAGATAGGGATACAATCTACATCAATCCCACAGTCCATTAATTATTGTTTGATCCACAACATTTAGCACCACATGAGGCAGCAACAATACACTCAGTTTCAGCAGTAGATAAGCCCTCAGAATTTTACCTTTTTGGTGGCCTAAGACACAAGACATGAGCCAATAAAGTGTGTCATGCCTGAGGTGCTCTTTCTATCTACAAGAAAAGCTACATAATCAGCATCATCATATCCCACTAAGTTGAAATTACTACCTTATGGATACCATAAACAAAGGTTAGTGGTGCCTTTTAGGTATCTCAAGATCCTCTTGACAAGTGTCACGTGAGACTCTTTTGGATTTTCCTGGAATCCAGCACAAAGGCCTACATTGAAAACAATGTCAGGTCTGCTAGCAATGAGATATAACAAAGAGCTAATCATTCCCCTATACATCTTATGATCAACAGATGAACCGGATTCATCCATATCCAATTTCGTGGATGTTGCAATATGAGTGTCAATTTCTTTGGATGTTCCTTCATGGTTTTGTTAATGAGGAATAGGTTCATGGACAGGTTCCCTCGAGGTTTGAAGATCGGTTCCTCTCTAGTCAGTTACCCCTGTCACGGACCCCTGGGTGGAAGGACATGTTCCATCACCTGTTCTTTCCTGTGATGCTGCTTCAGGCTGGACTGTGGCTTCATCATTTGAGTTTCTTGTCAGTCCAATCTATTCATCATCTTGTTTCTTATAAACCCCAATGATCTCACATTTCTTCCCATTTCTAAAGGATACATTACCTCCTTTGAGGTTCTCAAGTGAAAGGAACTGGTCCTTGCTTCTTGTCATGTGCTTTGAGCAGCCACTATTCATGTACCATATTTGGTTTCTCCCCTTCACTTGAACCTGCAAAAGGAAATCAGGGGTTAGTCTTAGGAACCCAAATTAGTTTGGGTCCCTTTCTATAGGCAAGAGGATAAATCACATTCTTTTTAGCCCAACTTGGCAGCCTATTTTTCCCTAGAACAAAATCTTTGTTCTTCTGACTTGCCTTCTCTTTTGCAGTGCATTCACTTTTATAGTGACCAGTATTACCACAGTGTGTTCAAATTTTGTTCTCAGAGAGTGTGAGGTACTTGAATTTGGGATCCCACTTAGGTGTAGAGTTCCTAAAACCAAGTCCTCTTCTGTTGCTACTATGATGTTTTTGTAGCCATGAAAGTGCATCAGAGGACCTGTTCCATTTACAAGTTCTGTCTAGCTCATGCTTAACCTTAGTCAAGTCCTCCTTCGGGGTTCTTAACAGTTCATCCTTTTTATAAAGCTCATCTTTTACCTTTCCTAGATCCTTTTCTAGTGAGAGTTGTGTGTCACTAGTTATTTCTTTACATGTTCCTAACTTCAATTTCATATTTTCATATCTAAGTTCTAAGACAGTTGTATCAAGTGCATGAACCTGGTTCTTCAATGCAGTATTTTCCTTTTCAGGTTTACAAATATTTATTTCCAGGTTTTTGCATTCTGCTATTAAAAAGTTACACTCTTTTGACAACTGTTCTTTTTCAGAACTTATATTTTTAGATTGATCAATTAAAATTAGCAACAATTCAAATAGTCTATATTTAGAAAGGAGTTTAATTTTATCCTTAAGCTCCGAAAAACTTAGGTTCGTCTTCAAATTCCCAAACTGCTATAAGAGCTCGTTCAGCAACCATTGCTTTGGATGGCCTTTTGTTGTAGTTCTTCTTGTCATGAACCTGTTCCTTCTTTCTGTTCTTTCTTTTAGATTTCTCCTTTTTCCACTCGACTTCCCACATAGGACAGATCTTGATCATGTGGTCATCTTTACCACATTTGAAGCATCCATCAGTCATCTGCAAGTGATCATTGAATAGTGGTGGCCTAGTGGTGGATTTCTCTTTACACTTTTCAGGTAGTGCACTCATCTTGATCTTTTCCTAAGGTGTTAGCCTCTTCATGGATAACCTGCTCTGATACCAATTCATGTTTATCTATACGTCAATACCACACAAGAGGGAGGTGATTTGTGTGGTGTCCAATTTTCGCGTGCACTGGATAGAAGAACCTGGTTCTTCTATGTGTTCCAACTCCTACTGTTGCGGAATAATAAATGCAGAAAATTAAAGAACACAGAGATTTTTACGTGGAAAACACCTGGCTCAAAAGGTAAAAAACCACGACCTACTACTCAGTAGGATTTTCTCCAAACACTTCACTACAACAATGAGCCAAACAACATTTACAAAATAAACTCTTTTGTAAACCTAAGGACTACCTCTAATCCCTTTGTGGCAAACTAGCCTCTAGCTATTTGCGACAAACTTCAAGTTAGCTATAACTTGAACACTCAGTACCTATTACAATTGCTTCTAGATAAAGCTGAAAGGTACACGTTATAATCACCTACTACAAATAAACTAGACTAAATGACAACAGATGGAACCGGTTCTTCTAGCTGGTTCAAGTAGCTTCATATTCTCACTCTCCAATTTGGCTCGAACTGCTTGCAAAATTTCTTCACGAATTTTGCTCTCAATTCTTGATAAATTTCTGCTTTTGTGCGTCTTCTACAATAAGAACATTCTGCAATATATATATATAGGATTTAGTAGATAAGGAATTAACTAGAATCCTAATGCTACTCTTCCCTTGTGAAAGAGTTCTAGTCAAACTCAACTCCTAAATCCTTCCTTATCTTAGATTCTGTTCTTATTGAATAAGGAGTCATTCTCCAATTTTGTTTTTGCAATCTTTTCGATCAAAAGATATCTCAATTTCACTAGAATACGTTTATCTCCTGCATGTGCATCTCATGTGCCTTTGAATCTGCTCGTTTATGTCACCTGTGATGGTCCTGGTTCATCTCGGGGTTCCTTTGTCAATCTTCAAAACTATTTCCTTTCTTGGGCCAACAGGTGGTTATGGGCAGGTTGTTTGAGTGTTTTTAAATGTCACTAATATTCCGGCATGTGAAAGCTGGGAAAGGTATGAATGCATACGCAAGGGCTTAATTGTTGATATCAACCATGGTCATAAGTGTAGTGTGTTGAATTGCCAAAGGTTCCTCCATTGTATGATGTCTTGTGTGCATTGGTTGGGTTGCAAGGCTTTAGGTTGCTCGAGGACGAGCAAGAGCTTAAGTGTGGGGTGGTGATGTTAGCTAAAAATCCATATTTTTGCATGTAAGTTGCATTGCATTATACCTCTCTCTTGTTAACTTTGGTGTAAATATTTGTGACTCGAGCTTAATAATGGTGTTTTTATGTGTAGGAGTCAATTTGAAGCGATTTGGCAAGCTTGCGTGAAGTTAAGTAAAAATAGAAGAATTTGGAGGGAGTATGATTTTGGTGCCCACGTTGGCGCCAAACACCAACCAAAATGCCAATGGCAGAATAGCACAGAAGTGGAAAATTTCGATGTCCAAGTTGGCGCCAGGCGCCAAACGAGACGGCTAAGAGCAGATTTCGTCCTAATTCGATTAGGACTTGGTAGTTTCGACCCTACACACCCCACATGTGTAAAAGGGGTTCTAAATCTATTTCTTAGGGGTTAGACATTATTGGAAAGGAAAAAGGCTATGGGAACACTTAGAAACAACGAATCACAAGATTTTTTCTCTTCCATTCTTCCTTAATCTGTATTTTAATGCTTTTAATTATTATCATGATTGTTAGTATGGTTAGGAGTACCTAAACCTTCCCAACTAGGGTTTGATGGAACCTATTGGAGGATTATTTGTTCACTACATTTAATATAATTTGCCGTTGATCTTTCTCTACTTGTTCGACAATATTTTCATTGTTGTTAATTGAAGAGCTCTCAATTAACTATGCCTATTTAGTGTGTATTACTCGAGAGAGTACGCATTTTACGTAGTCTTTGATCAAAATCACTCCTAACGTATTTGAGAGATAATTATAGAGGATTTAAAAGCGGGATTACAGATAATGAAACCTTGGTGCGATTGGAGTGAACGGTGAATTAGTGCCAGCTAGCGTAGTTCGAAAGAATATGTCTAGTAAATTATGGCAGTTTCTCGAGAGAGAGCTACGACACCCAATGTGTTCACGATCGGTAGAGAATACTTAGGCAAATTTATAGGAAACGTAGCGGGGGAGATTCCGACAATAGGGAAAATCATAACCCTAGAATTTTCCAAATCTTGTCCACACATTTGCTCTGTTAGTTATAAATTACCGCACTTTAATTACTCTTATCTTAGTTAGTAAACAATCAAGTCGATATTAGTATTTCTGAAGGTTGATTACTTGAATTCTTGTGAAACTAGTAATTTTGATTAGTAGGTTAATTCCCTGTGGGATTCGACTCCGGGCATTTAAACTGGATTATATTTGCAACGATCGCTAGACCTTTTAGGAGGCGTAGTTAGGCGTGATCATCTTGGTATAAACATCTTATGCAGATAAATTTTTGTCATCTTTCATCCTTTTTTTAGAATAGACAAGTTAGTAAGAGGAAAAGGAAGAATACAAAATACAAGTTTTATTATGAGAAAGAAAAAGAAGAATATTAATATGCTATTGTATCGTTGGAGGAGTGACTTGAATCAAATTGTCTGTAGGAGTGACTTGAATCAAATTGTTTGTCTAGAGAAGGTGTAGCGATAATCAAAGTGGACTCTACTAGAAAGTCAAGATTAGAATATAAATCAATTATTAGTCACCACAAATCACATTGGCTAAATAATACTCTATTTTAAAAAAATAGATTATTTTATTTTCTTTACCTATAATTTAAGTATGTCATATGTGTGACATAACTTATTCGAAATTTAGTTAAAATTCATTTAATACATATTAGTCTATTTACAGTTGTTATAACAAATTACTCCAATTTCGTATTCAGTGAGGTACTGACTCTATCTGGTGCAAATTGAGCAACATGAAAGAGTCGGTCTAATAAATTATAAATTATAAATTATAAATTATAAATTGTCTTTAATAATATAAACAATCAAACGAGTTTAAATTTGCAAGTGTTTTGGCTGTAGGTAATCATTTTATATTTTATATTTTATAAAGTATAATAAATAGACTACTGGTGATTATAGTCGCCCAAAATAAATGCGAAAGAATAAACTATGCCACTTAGTGCACATTGCACAATATTTTTAAAAATACATCCCATATATGCTTCTTCAAATATTTGAATTAATACAGTTCTTTATTACTAAGCTCAGCATCATCTGCAAGATTTACCTTAAGCAACGATATTTGTAGTGTGTTTCACTACTTCGTGAATATTGTAAAGAGGATTATTATCGTTAGATATAGTAAAATAATTTTTTACGGTCTATCATCCTTTTTTTTTAGAATAGACAACTTAGTCAGAGGAAAAGAAAGAATACAAAATTGTAATACCCCAATATTTTAATTTATGACATATTGAATATTTAGTAAATAATTTAAGTTAAAAAAAAAAAGAACTAACTAATAAAAAAACACAAAAAGGAATGATCAAATAAAAAGGCCCGAAGCCCATTCTCTTGCCAAAAGCTAAAAGAAAGAAAGGGAAAAGGGTAAAGGGAAAAAGGGAAAAAACCAAAACAGAAGCTGAAAGGGATTGGCATATATTCTTTAGCCTTAGTGATAAGCCCCAGGTAAATACATATATTTGCCTTCTCTTGAAACAATAGTAATTTATATAAATGATTCCTCGCGAGACTAAGCAAATATAATGTGAGATTTGATTTAGAAGAGGAGGTTAGGGAATTGAGAGAAATCCATAAACCTTTTCATTAATTAAAGGAGTATATTATATGAATAGGCTAAAAGGTTATAGATTATGGACTAGTTGAATTACTCATAGTATGAGCAAATATAATTCGACAAATTGATGGCCAAACATGAACCTCTCAGGATTAATATATGTTTAAATTAGTTATGAATTAGTTTAAACTAGAAAATTGACACGAGATTGATATGATGTGATTATAGATTATTCGGGGGAAATTGTACGGATTGCCCGAGGCAAAATGTTTGGTATTTCAATACGAGTATTGTGAGTAGTAATCTTACCGCAATTTATGTTTTCATAACCTGCATGGATTATACATTATTTTGAAAATAAAATGTGTTACCGAATATTTGCAATTACATGTGATACAAGTCATTTACTTGATATGGTACTAAATAGTTTACTTGAGATGTTTACAGTTGTTTACTCACTGTTACAGGACATGTTATGTTGTTACTTTAGATATGATACCATTAACGAAATTGGATTACATCATTTGATAATAATTGAAATACCCTATACTATTTTGAAAATGCTTTCATGTGAATATTTATTGCTACAAAGAAAAGTATTATAAGTGGGAGGAGACTTTGAAGGATCCCGTAGCTAATGGCGGGTTCATTAGACCCAGCACACCTGTATTTACCGATTATCGAGTACAGTTATAGCCCTCGCTAGTGGGAAGGTAGAATTAGCATACAATTACAGTTTTTCCCTTTTGTAGGACCTACAATTATATTTGACTCCTATTACAAAGGTGTCCACACAGTAATACAGATTACATAATCATATTCCGGAAACCTCCCAAATATAAAGATTTGCCATGACACAGTAGTTATCGAGTTTATTATCGATTTGTTAAATTGATTTCTGGTAAGGAAGCACATGAATAGACTGACTATATTTACCGTTTTTGAGAGGGCATTTTGTTATTATGTTAGTTCTGATTATTATTATACAGATATTTTCTTACTTGTCCCCAAATAAAAATGGTTGTGGTCGACTCACTCCCTGTTATATTTTTTTTCCAGAGTCAGCAATTGGCGCATGCGAGAATTTCGTTAATTAGAGCGCACATGTTGATAGTTTTTTTGTGAGTCTCGCACTTGTTCGCATGGGCGAAGATTTTATTTATTGTTATGGTCTTTTCTTTGAACTCTTAAAGTCGCTCCATAGTCACTCTTTTAGTGTCATGAGTATTCTTTCATTATTATAGACTTATGATGAGTATTGCACTTTCTTATACGATTTGGAGATAAATTAGTATTTCTGGTTGTTAGTGGGTTGATTAGTAATGGTGGAGACTTGTTTTGATTAATTGATAAGTTGTTGATTGTTTGGGTTGATATTAGGATGGTTGGTTGTTGATTTTGAGACAGGAGATATTTTTGGATAGTCTAAAAGAACAGGAAAAACTCTATCTATTTTTCTGTAAAATACATGTAAGGCTTTCTTGGATGCACTTGCTCCTAAACGCCGGTCACAATCCTTACAAAATTGGATTGCGTCAAAAATACAAGTTTTATCACGAGAAAGAAAAAAATGAATAATAAGATGCTATTATATCAGTGATGGAGTGACTTGGATCAAATTGATTGGTGTAGCCATAACCAAAGTGGATTCTACTAGAAAGTCAATATTAGAATGTAAATCAACTATTAGTCACCACAAATCACATTGGTTAAATAATACTCTATTTTTGTTTAAATAGATTATTTTATTTTCTGTACCTATAATTTAAGTATGTCATATTTGAAATGACTTATTCCAAATTTAGCTAAAATTCATTTAAGACATTTTAGTCTAATTATGAAGTCGCTATAACAAATTACTCCAATTTAAAATTCAGTTAGGTACTGACTCTATCTGGTGCAAATTGAGCAAAAGGAAAGAGTCGATCTAATAAGTTATAAATTGTCTTTAATAATATTAACAATTAAACAAGTGTAAATATGCAAGTGTTTTGGCTATAGATAATCATTTAAATTTTTTAAAAAGTATAATAAATAGACTACGGGAGATTATAGTCGCCCAAAATAAATGCGTAAAAATAAACTATGCCACTTAGTGCACATTGCACAGTATTTCAAAAAATACATTCCATATATGTGTTACGACCCCAAATCCTAACAGGTCGTGATGGCGCCTATCGTAGAACTAGGCTAGCCAACCATCACCTTACTACGCGTTTATTCAATTATAACAGTTCACAATTAAATAATAAGCATGCAACCATTATAAATACGTATTAGCGTCCCAATAGCAGCCTAACCAACCTCCCAAGAACTGGAGTCAGTAGTCATGAGCATCTAAGAATAAATAAATCTAACTCTGCTAAAAACTATAATATATGTCTCTGAATCAAATGCTAAGACTAAATAAGGAAGGGAAATGGAGAAGTTGTGGATGCTGGACAACTATCTCGAAATCTCGTGACTGTTGCTAACGAACCTGCGTCAGCTACTGCTGCGAGCTCGTACCTGGATCTGTGCACAGAGGCACAGGGAGTCTTTATGAGTACGCCAACTCAGTAGTAATGAAAATAAATCACAGTCTGAGTAATATAAACTCATAGAACATGTACACAATTCCACAAACTAGTAAAACACCAGGTCACCACGTAGCATTCATCAAATAATGAGTTCGAAATCA
>MDKH01056880.1:0-13245 GCA_005239495.1 Nicotiana undulata | reverse complement strand
ACTCGATCAAATACAGTATCGAGTGCCAGTCGTGCCTCCCCTAGTTTGGGGGCGTGACACTAATATTGGGCTTCTTAAGCTCAATATTGGTAATAGGATCCTATGTATAGTTGTCACACATTATCATCTCACTCCTTGTGAGATAACTTCGGATTTTGTCTTACTTTGCTTTATATATAAAAACTAGCCCTAGGCCCTGCCTACTGGATTACCTAAAAAAAAAATACCTCGAAATTACAATAAAAGTTAAGATGTCATTGTTTTTCTCTCTAATTCATATACATGACCCTAAAGCATTACTCAATTAGGAAAAACGGGAACTTACTCAATTACGAAAAACATGAATAATAGAGAGAACTGATAATACCTTTGGAGAAATTTGCTTCGTTCTACACCAAAACCTTTAGAGAACAATGAACAATGTGGATGTCACGACCCCAAATCCTAACAGACCGTGATGGCACCTATCGTGGAACTAGGCTAGCCAACCATCACATTACTACGCTTTTGCTCAATTATAACAGTTCACAATTTAATAATAAGCATGCAACCATGACATAGAGTAATATAATTAAGTCTTAACGTACCAATAATAGTCTAACAACCTCCCAAGAACTGGAGTCAATAGTCATGAGCATCTAATAATAAATAAATCTAAATCTGCTAAAACTATAATATATATCTCTGAATCAAATGCTAAAACTAAATAAGGAAGGGAAATGGAGAAGCTGTGGACGTTGGACAGCTACCTCGAAACCCCGTGAACCGCTGCTAACGAACAAGGCAGCTACTGCTCCAAATCGGTACCTAAATTTGTGCACAGAGGCACAGGGAGTCTTTATGAGTACGCCAACTCAGTAGTAATGAAAATAAATCACAGTCTGAGTAATATAAACACACAGTACAGATATACAATTCCACAAAACCAGTAAAACACCAAGTCACCATGTAGTATTTATCAAATAATAAATTCGAAATCAGTTTTCAGAAATCCTTTGAAAACATGTGAAATATTAGTATATCTCAGTAAAAAGCGGTTCGAAAACGAAGTAAATCATAGTTCGAAGACATAGAAAAATCATAATAAATCTGCCCCTCGGGCCAAAATCATTTCTTGTAACAGTTTCCCTCAGGCATCCTCTCAATCACTCAGTATGAATCATCACTCATTATCATCATCACTCAGTATCAGCCCTGCGGGCAATCAACACTCAATATCGGTATCGGCGCTCACTGGGGGTGTGTACAGACTCCGGAGGGACTCCTACAGCCAAAGCGCAATAATAACATAAGGCCTGAAAGCCTCCTCACCACACTCCTAAGGCCTGAAAGCCTCCTCACCACACTCCTGAGGCCTGAAAGCCTCCTCACCACCAAGTCAGACACTCTCAATTTTCCCTTAGGCCATAAACATATCGGGTTCTCGACCCAAAGCAGTATTTCATTTTTTTCAATAAATAGTATCAAAATACTCTGAGTGTCAAAATAATTTATCAGGAAAAGACTAAGTATAAAATCATAGCATATCAGTGAGGAAAATATAGTGAACATAACCCTCAAAGGGAAAACAGATCGGCACTAGGCCCCAAACACGGCTTACAGCCCAAAACATATCATAATATATAAATACTAATTAAGCGAAGGCTTAAAAATCGGTTTTTCAACTCAATAGTTGCCTAAATACGGAAGATATTTCCAAAGTTCCAACCTTTTCATTTCAAAACCCGTGAAAGGGTGCATAGCACGGGGTTTCATACCTTCAGGACAGGATTTAAAGACATTACTTACCTCGAAACTAGCCCGTAACTATTCCACTACACGCTTGCCTCTCGAATCATCCTCCGAAGGCTTCAAATCTACCAAGTTCAGATTTTTATCAATATGTGCTTAAGGAACAATTTCCAATCGAAAGATATCAAATTTAACCCAAAAATTCGAAACCGGTCAAAACCCGACCCCCGGGACCGCGTCCCAAAACTCAGAAATTTATATACAAAAGTGTTCTTCGTCCTCTCACGAATCCGTGCATATAAAGAACACTAAAATCGGAGTTCGTTTGACCCCTCAAATCGACCCTTAAAGGTCTCATAATCTCAAGCCCTAAAACCCAATTTTTCTACTGATTTTCCATGAATTTACACTGGTTTTATGTTCTATAATCATCCATAATCGAGTTTTAATGATCAAAATACTTACCTCTATTAAGAACAAGGATTTCCCTCTTAAAAATCGTCCCCAAAAGCTCTTTGTCCGTACAAAAATGGTGTAAAAAGGGTTTAGGTCGCGGAGGGTTCAATTAAATAATGCCCAGTTATTTGTTCATTGCGAACGCGGCCCCCTCCCCGCGTTCGTGAAGCACAACAGTCTCCAGGCCTCCATTACCCTACGCGAACGCACAACCTGGGTCGTGTTCGCGATGCACAACCTGGTCCACCTTCCGCGAACGTGGTCGCCCCTTCGCGTTCGCACCTGTTTCTCCGCGAACGCGAAGAACAAACATGCAGCCTCCCATTTCCCCTATGCGAACGCGAGGTGCCTTCCGCGAACGCCTAGGGTAAAATACCTGTGCAAAAACACAGAAAACCAGCCTCCCTTTTAAGTCCAAATGAGTCCGTTAACCATCTGAAATCAATACCGAGCCCCTCGGGACCCCAACCAAACTTACCAACACGTCCCATAACATCATTCAAACTTAGTTGCACTCTCGAAACACCAAAACTAACATCAAAACACCAAATTCACATCGGATTCAAGCCTAAGAACTTTGATATTTCTAAAATCCACCAACGATGTCGAAACTATCCAAACAACTCCAATTGACCTGAAATTTTGCAGACACATCCAAAATGACATTACGAACTTGTTCCAATTGTCGGAATTCCATTACGACCCTGATAGCCTATTTTCCATTGCCGACCGGAAATCTCCAAAAACTAACTTTCGCCAATTCAATCCTAATTCTACACTGGACATCACAAAATTATTCTGAACACACTCCTAAGTCCCAAATCACCTAAAGAAGCTATCCGAGCCATAAAATTCACATTCTGAGGTCGTTTACCAATAAGTCAGCTCTCAGTTGACTTTTCCAATTTCAAGGCTATTTTTAAAGGCTAATTGACTGAACTCTCACTACAACCATTCGATTTCAAGCCTATCAATTGTAATACCTCAAATACAGTATAACCAATCTATAACAAGTCAATAACAACAATTATAATGCATGTTTTGCGTAACAACAGACCGGGTCGTTACATTCTCCCCCACTTAAACATACGTTCGTCCTCGAACGTGCCTAGAGTTGTTTCAAACACCACCAAAATTGTCGTGTAACCTACCATGCACATATTCGGAGGTGATCCCACATCACCCTGACCCATATAGGTTTGATAACACAACATAACTGAAATTTCATTATCAATTCCTGACCCATAAATCTTAAAACCAAGTTTCCACTTCTGAAATAATTTGCAAGATCAAATTTCCACAACTATAAGCTGAAATAGCCTGAACACGCCGTATCAAACCATATCCGTAACCCAAGATGAAATACCATGATCCACTGCATGACTCAAGCACTCGTGGCGATAACTCCTACTCACAATAGTTGCTTATAACAACCCAATACCGGTAAATAACCTCTTATCAAGCAAAGCCTCGTTCTAACCCTTTCATATACTGCCAATGATGAAAAGAACACGCTGGAACTAGTAACCATTCATCCGATCAGCATCAACACCACTATACCATCCAGAGCCATAACTTGTGCAACTCGTGCACTCAATAACAAAATCCCAAAAGCTCAATTTATAAAATAGAGAAGACTCACACGAGAGGACTATCCTGTCATTACTCTTGCCATTACCACATCATGCTAAAAACCTGATACACATCGTGAAACCATATTACACAATTCCTACACCAAGGATCATCCCTCTACTTAACTCTGCTACAAAGCGTGATCCCATCCAACAGCTGGACCACATGAAATACTCCAAGCCACCCTGCTCAAAATCCATAACCATGCGAAATTCGACATCAATTACTCAAAGTGCATTGCCATAACCACGAGGATATCGGACGATACCAACCACTCGAACCAGCAAGAACATAACCAATACGTCTCCATTCCGCAACACACAATTACTTACCTTACTCAAATCTCGCTATAAAGCCCATATAGGACCGCAACTTATGCACATATAACCAACAATCACCACTCCTCGAAATACCGAAAGGTAACTCATAGGTCACTCCAAAACACAAATAAGCTCAATGACCATCGAATGGTACATCTCTCAACAATAGCAATTAGGAGTCAACGATTCCGACTCGGTGCAGAACGCACACCCATACTGGCCTACCAATAACTCTAAGTCAACTATGGGCGCCCACAACAGGTAGATAACTCTACAAAAGTTTATAACGACTGAATCATGGCAGATACTAACACCTGACTAGCTTTGCTCGCATCTCCACGGTCTACAACCACAAAATAACCTGTTCATGGGAACTCCCAATCTCGAAATCCATAAAGCGCACCAACTATCATATCTGATCCCAACTCCACCACTCGAATATATAGCACACCTCTAATACTATATCATTCCACGAGGGATACCCCCATAATTCCTCTGTGTCACCAAGAAACCTTGAATATCAGCGGTTGATCCAACAAGAGAGTGTCGTAACACCAATGAAGCACCCTTATTCAAACACATTGCCTTAAACACATTGTCCTTAATAAATGTATACTCTCATCCAGCCACCCAATAGTGGTATCCTTTACCTAATCATCTGAAACTCCCAGTTCTGACCTTCCTTCCAGAACTGAACTGTGACCTCACATATGCCACTCTCCACTATACACAAAATACCGCATACGCCATGCATCCTATGATAATATGAGAAATTCATGCTCCCTTCCTAGCCACAAACAACTACATACCCAACTATCCAAGAACTTTCCATTTGATCCCATCTAGAAGCAAAATCACTATACATCACATGGCCCTCATGCCAGTAGAAATATACATCTCCAACCATGGTAGAAATCATCAAGAACTCCCGAATTACATTTGTACAACACCAACCCTTCAGGACTGAATCCTTCTAACTTAATCAAGCTACACATGCCACCAAATTCCAAGAGAATTGCTAAGAAAACACCTGTAACAAATCATTACTTATAAACACCCAAAGAACTAACCATATCCATTATCATGCCGATCCGACGTACTACCAAGTTGTCCTATTTATCCAATTTCCCTCTGACTTACCTTCGAATTGATACTTCTTCTTGCCATAATACCGCAATTCTCAATCTCGACTCACCGCATGAAACCCGAGCATAAAAATATACCGTCTAAGGCTCATAAGCCGCTGAATACTCCCTCAATTATCCCCAAGGCACCACATTGGAAATACTTACCCTGAAGAGACTTCCTGTGAATTTAAAGTCATTATCTTTTCTTTCCTGATACTGATGGATAGAATCCATGATAATGCAAATACACCACAAGACTTGACACATTCCCCGTAAATCTCAGTTCTAGCCCTTCTCACACCTTGAAGATCCTCGATCGCTACATATAACCTTGAATCCGTCTGAACCATTCTCGAACATCATTTACTCTACGCAATTTCAATTACACTAACCAAGTAAACAGAACGGCCTGACCCCGCTTGCAATCCTCATACTAGGAAAGTAATCCACCCCTTTGAAGAAACAAGCACACTCATACATTTCACGCTCTACCCTTACCAGTACAACTTCATCATTCAATTAATTCCACTATCCGTAAAGTACATCACAACTTGGATCGAAGAAATTTCCATCACTCGAGTCATTCCTAGACTCCACCTCTG
This sequence comes from Nicotiana undulata, assembly GCA_005239495.1. Classification (NCBI taxonomy): domain Eukaryota; kingdom Viridiplantae; phylum Streptophyta; class Magnoliopsida; order Solanales; family Solanaceae; genus Nicotiana; species Nicotiana undulata. Next base: position 7,377 of record MDKH01056880.1, on the reverse strand, counting down.
TAGGTCATAACTAATTCACCAATATACCTCGCACCAAAACCAGTACATAATATAGTCATGTAATCAACTTATCATTAACGGACTCCCCCACTTGGCTCAAAGCCAATGATCAATACAAACAATAACTTACGATGCCCTCACATTATCACTGCCACCATACTATGGTGAGGTTCAACTAAATCCTCCATAAGATTATATGACCCAAACCATCTAACCCTCAAATCGTATGCAAATCTTGTATTCACCATAATAATGGTCATGCCAACTCCCGCAAGCGAGCTAAACTCAAATTACAACATACACCATCTACTGGTAGAAAAGAACTTGCCACAGATAAACATAAGGGTCACACACCTCAAGACAACCTGCAGGAAATACTCCTTCCTGCTTAACCTCAAAATGATATCTCCTTATAAACTTCCGAAAATTATAGCTATCACGCAATCACTATACCTTCCTACATTAGAACACAACCACTGCCTGCCCTCGAGACATCCTATCTAGCGGTATAAGAACCTGAAGCTGATGGCAATACTAACACTGGGGCTGTGGTAAAGGAATCTTGAACTTCTGGAAATCTACTCACACTCGTCTGACCACATGGATTCCTTCACTGGACACCACGTGTCCCAAGAATTCTACTGAACTGAGCCAAAAATCACACTTGGAGAACTTCGCACAAAGCTTCTCCTCCCTATATTCTTGTGATATCATCATCAAATGCCAAGAATGCTATACTTGGCTACGGGAGTACGACATGATGCCATCAAAAAATACAATAACAAAGGAGTGCAATCACTGCCTGAATACACCGCTAATCAAATACATGAATGCTAATGGAGCATTGGTCAGCTCAAAAGACATCACAGGAACTCAGAACATAACAGGAAAACACACTTCACTCCACAACTAAACTACACGAGAGGTCCTTCAATACTCATAACTCGAATCCATATTCTAACTCAATACAGAAGTCAAATAATCAATGGTTCTTGCCACGTCTCCCGCCAATTCATTTTGGTCACAATCAAACAACTTGAATACATAACTATCCGATCACACTCACCATATAGTCATCTAGTCACAAAGTTCCATCAATAAGGACACAAACGGACATATAAGACCCCAACACACGTGCTCACCCAAATGAAATCTCAACACTCAAGCCACAAACAAAATCCGGCCTCAAGTCCTTCCGACTGGCCCATTATTAACATGTTAAAAATAATCGCATCTCCTCCATGGAAGTCACAAGCTGCCGACGCACAATTGATACCAAGCGCTTGCGTGCGCATACGAATACATGAAGGGAATTCAAAGAGTTACGCTTTGGATGAACAAAATAGATTCGCACGACAAGAATTCAAGAATATGGGATGTTTCCTAAGGGTTCTGCAGCCTCTCGAAGATAAGTACAAACCTCTCTGTACCGATCCGCAAGACTCTACTAAACCTGCTCATGACCGTTGAGTCCTATGCAACCTAGAGCTGTGATACCAACTTGTCATGACCCCAAATCCTAACAGGTTGTGATGGCGCCTATCGTGGAACTAGGCTAGCCAACCATCACATTACTACGCTTTTTCTCAATTATAACAGTTCACAATTTAATAATAAGCATGCAACCATGAAATAAAGTAATATAATTAAGTCTTATGTCCCAACAATAGTCTAACAACCTCCCAAGAACTGGAGTCAATAGTCATGAGCATCTAAGAATAAATAAATCTAAACTCTACTAAAACTATAATATATGTCTCTGAATCAAATGCTAAAACTAAATGAGGAAGGAAAATGGAGAAGTTGTGGACGCTGGACAACTACCTCGAAACCCTGTGAACCGCTGCTAACGAACAAGGCAGCTACTGCTCCAAATCGGTACCTGAATCTGTGCACAGAGGCACAGGGAGTCTTTATGAGTACGCCAACTCAGTAGTAATAAAAATAAATCACAGTCTGAGTAATATAAACACACAGTACAGATACACAATTCCACAATACCAGTGAAACACCAAGTCACCATGTAGTATTTATCAAATAATAAATTCGAAATCAGTTTTCAGAAATCCATTGAAAACATGTGAAATATCAGTATATCTCGGTAAAATTCTCAGTAAAAACCGGTTCGAAAACGAAGTAAATCATAGTTCGATGACTTAGAAAACTCATAAAAAATCTGCCCCTCGGGCCAAACTCATTTCTTGTAACAGTTTCCCTCAGGCATCCTCTCAATCACTCAGTATCAATCATCACTCAATATCATCATCACTCAGTATCAGCCCTGCGGGCAATCATCACTCAATATTGGTACCGGCGCTCACTGGGGGTGTGTACAGACTCCGGAAGGGCTCCTACAGCCCAAGCGCAATAATAACATAAGGCCTGAAAGCCTCCTCACCACTTAGTCAGACACTCTCAATTTTCCCTTAGGCCATAAACATACAGGTTTCTCGACCCAAAGCAGTATTTCATTTTTTTCAATAAATAGTATCAAAATACTCTGAGTGCCAAAACAATTTATCAGGAAAAGACTGAGTGTAAAATCATAGCATATCAGTGAGGAAAATATAGTGAACACAACCCTCAAAGGGAAAATAGATCGCACTAGGCCCCAAACACGGCTTACAACCCAAAACATATCATAGTATATATATATATATATATATATATATATATATATATATATACTAATTAAGCGAAGGATTAAAAATTGATTTCGCAACTCAATAGTCGCCTAAATACGGAGGATATTTCTAAAGTTCCAACCTTTTCATTTCAAAACCCGTGAAAGGGTGCATATCCCAAGGTTTCATACCCTCAGGATAGGATTTAAAGACATTATTTACCAACAACTAGCCCGGAACTATTCCACAACATGCTTGCCTCTCGAATCAACCTCCGAAGGATCCAAATCTACCAAGTTCAGATTTTTATAATCAATATGTGCTTAAGGAACAATTTCCAATCGAAAGATATCAAATTTAACAAAAAAATCCGAAACCGGTCAAAACCCGACCCCAGGGCCCACATCCCTAAAGTCAGAAACTTTTATACAAAAGTGTTCTTCATCCTCTCACGAGTCCGTACATATAAAGAACACTAAAATCGGAGTTCGTTTGACCCCTCAAATCGACCCTTAAAGGTCTCATAATCTCAAGCCCTAAAACCCAATTTTTTCTACTGATTTTTCATGAATTTACATTGGTTTTATGTTATATAATCATCCATAATCGAGTTTTAATGATCAAAATACTTACCTCTATGAAGAACAAGGGTTAAACTCTTCAAAATCGTCCCCAAAAGCTCTTTGTCGGTACAAAAATGGTGTAAAAAGGGTTTAGGTCGCGGAGGGTTTAATTAAAGAATGCCTAGTTATTTGTTCATTGCGAACGCGGCCCCCTCCCCGCGTTCGCGAAGCACAACAGTCTCCAGGCCTCCATTACCCTACGCGAAAGCACCAACTCGGTCGCGTTCGCGATGCACAACCTGGTCCACCTTCCGCGAACGCGGTCGCCCCTTCGCGATCGCGAAGGCCAAAATCCCTGGGGTCCCCAATCTTCTTCGCGAACGCAGAGCTTCTCTCCCCAGACCTACGCGTTCGCACCCGTCTCTCCGCGAACGCGAAGAACAAACCTACAGCCTCCCATTTCCCCTATGCGAACATGAGGTGCCTTTTGCGAACGCATAGGGTAAAATACATGTGCAAAAACACCAGAAAACTAGCTTCCCTTTTAAGTCCAAATGAGTCTGTTAACCAACCGAAATCAATCCCGAGCCCCTCGGGACCCCAACCAAACATACCATCACGTCCCATAACATCATTCAAACTTAGTTGCACTCTCGAAACACCAAAACTAACATCAAAACACCAAATTCACATCGGATTCAAGCCTGAGAACTTTGATATTTCTAAAATCCACCAACGATGCTGCAACTATCCAAAACAACTCTGATTGACCTGAAATTTTGCAGACACATCCAAAATGACATTACAAACTTGTTCCAACTTTCGGAATTCCATTCCGACCCCGATAGCCTATTTTCCACTGCCGACCGGAAATCTCCAAAAACTAACTTTCGCCAATTCAAGCCTAATTTTACACCGGATATCACAAAATTATTCTGAACACACTCCTAAGTCCCAAATCACCTAACGAAGCTATCCGAGCCATAAAATTTACATTCCGAGGTCGTTTACCAATAAGTCAACTCTCGGTTGACTTTTCCAATTTCAAGGCTATTTTTAAAGGCTAATTGACTGAACTCTCACTACAACCATTCGATTTCAAGCCTATCAACTCTAATACCTCAAATACAGTATAACCAATCTATAACAAGTCAATAACAACAATTATAATGCAGGTTTTGCGTAACGACAGACTGTGTCGTTACAGTGGAACAATTTCATCATTTATAGGAATAGCTAGCTTATCCTTTTCCTACATAGATTCGTGCAATTAAGCTGAATTCTACAGGAGAAGATTAAATAATAAAAATATTGTTGTCAAAAAGGAAAAAAGCTACAAAAAAGTAAAAGTTGGCGGTGAGTAGCCGAATTCTATGGAGAAGATTAAATAAAGAAAAATATGGTTGCAAAATAAGGAAAAGGCTGCCGAAGGAAGAAGTATGTTGCAAAGAAGTATGTAGCATTAATGTATAGTTTAAATGGAAAGAAAAATCAGTCTCCGATAATTTACAAGTATATCCTTAAATTATACGAATAGTTAAGGTCATAAAAGTCAATCAATACTTCAAGGTTATTTTAGTCGTTCAAAATTTAGCATAAATTATTCGTGCTTTTATAATAACTAGCTTCTAGATACGTGCTTTGCACGTAAATCTTCAGTCAACTATTTATCTAGAGGAGCAAAAAATTAACTTAACAAAAATTAAATACAAGAAATAAGTTTTCTTTTGAGATATGCACTTCTTAAATAAGTTTGAAGAATCTTCAATCAATTTTTTCTAAAATAAGTTTTGTTTTCTATATCTATGTTTTTCAATTTTGAATCAAAAGAAGCAATTTTTGAAGATATAGTCTTAAATCATTTAGACAATTCACCTACTAAAAATTGAGTAACTACATAGACGTATAATAACCTCTAGTGTTTTCCTAGAGTAGTTCAAATACATTAAGATTAAGATAGACTCAATCGTAATAAATATAATTATATTATCAACAAAACTCAAAGACGTTAGAAGACAAAAGGAAAATTATAATACTCTATGTAAAAAAACTTATCAATATTTTTGCATCGATTAAAAAAGATCAAAAAATTAAACGCAAAACTTACACTTCACAGTCAAATTATTAAAAATCAATGTTTTGTCACGTTAATAAATCTATGCGGTGTCTTTCGACAAATAGTTATCTCTTCTAAAACTTTGCACGTAAAATTTACACAAAGCAACATATAATCCGTAGCCACACATGTTTATGTTTGCATAATATATTTACATAAAAGTATAAGTAGATTAAAGTAAAATACAGATGACATTGCCAATGTATAATCAAATAGTCTTGTAAATTTGAAGTTACATGCAGTCAATCCAAAAAATAAAATGTGTAATTTAGAACAAAATACAACCAAACATTATTCATCCAATGAAGAAGGAAGCACTTGAAAGTAAAAACATTACCAAAGGTGCTTATTTAGACATTTATGCGTCCTTGTTCTTGGCATGGCTCCTATTTCGATTTCTTCCTAAAATCCAGATTCTCCTTTCTTTTCTTTTTCCTAAAACTTTCTTTACTTTTAAATATAATAAATTCGTTTTTCTTACCATCTCAAACTATATTCATTGTCGATCTCTATACCTCACTTATATTCTCTTGTTTGAAGAAGCTCGAGTACAATGATTTACTCGGGAACATAAATATTTTTTTTACCATTCTGCTGTTCTCGTCTAGATCTATGAATCATGCAGCCGCCACCTTTTTCCATGCGTACCCCATAAATAATAGGAGTACTTCGATTTTTCTTAACTATGACACTAAACAAGATTTTTACTCATACGAAATAGAGGTAAGAGTTGGTTAAATCTGCTTTCGTCATTGGCGAGTTGGTATGGTTTCAGAATTCCGAATTATAGGTAGAAAATGACATCCCAAATAGCTAAAATGTTGTAATTCGATTAAGGCTGGAAGTCCATGTAATTATACTCGTATTTGGTAAAGTTTTAAATATTATAATTTTATTCAACATGAAATTATTTTGTGAAGAGGTAATTTATCTTTTGAAGGGTATAAAAGTCAACTACATTTTAAGAATATTTTTGTTGATCAACATTTAATGTCTAAACATTCGTGCTTTTATAATAATATAAAAATATTATACATTAATATGCTAAAAATTTAACCCAATTATGTAGAATAGAAATAAGGTATACAAAACATTACCACACGATTACTATACATATATAAATAAATGGGAAGAGATTTTTTTACAAATCAAGTAATGTATGTGTCACGACCCAAACTGGAGGATCATAACTAGCACCCGGGCCATATTTGTCGAGCACCAATGTACATTTTATCTAGTCTTCTTTATTATCATTAAGGGATAACGAGATCAATAAAATAGTAGATATGGATCATGAACATACATCACATGTGACGACTATATTGCTAAGTAACTACATAAAAGGTACGAGCTACAATGCTGCCATGAAAGACTATACAACAAAAATTAGCCAACAAGGCATATCAATTATACATGAGTCGACACCTGTCTATGAGCCTCTAAAAGAGCATAAGTAATGCAACATAACCGGAATAGGGCCCCGACATACCCATAACATCTATAACAAAATGCATACCAAGACCCGGCAAGTCTGGAGAAGAGATCTCGCCTATAACCGCTGAATAGGAGAGCCTACTTTGGTGGGGGGGCTACGTCTACCTGTCTATCAAGACCTGCAACACGATATGCAGTGTCCACAAATAAAAAGGACGTCAGTACGAATAAAGTACTGAGTATGTAAGGCAAGAAGGCATAAATAAGAATAGTAATGTAAAGAGAGATGTAGGAGATACAACCTGTAGTATCTGAGTGCTTCTAAGAGACAGTAACATGAAATGCATGATAAATATATACACATAATCTTTTTAAAACATCCACCTCTGTAGGGCATCATCATCATCATCATAGAACATTTGCCTCTGTGGGCATCATCATCATCATATCATACCCGGCCTCAAAGAGGAATCGGTAAACCCAACTGATCAGTGGTTGCACAATAGGTGCCATACCCTGACGACTATAGCGCGGCTCGGTAGAGTAAAATAGATGCATATATATATACATACATATATATACATACATATACATACATATATATATATATATATATATATATATATATATATATATATAT
>ML245900.1:11172-45686 GCA_005239495.1 Nicotiana undulata | reverse complement strand
TTTCGCGGTCCGCGGTGGAGGAGCTGGGCCACTAATCCGACTTTGGAAGCTTATATCTTTTGATCTACAAGAAAGTTTGAGATGATGCAAACACAAAAGTTGTATCCCTTCGTGTCTAGTTTCTAGAAAGGTAAAGAAATCGTAATTTGGACATCTGTAGAGAAAGTTATGGACAAAATACTAAAGCATGTCACTGCAGTCATTTTTCTTGATGTTCTTCAGCTTTTCTTGATTTTTGCTAGCGCGGCCGCGGTCCCTTTTTCGCGGACCGCGGTGGGGGGGCTGAGAGGAGTATAAATAAGTGGGATTTTTAGTTATTTTTCATTTTTCAAGACCCCAAAGATATAAAAGGCGATTTTCCAAACACCATTTCTTCTCCAAAACGTTGGTAAGTGATTTCTAACTCATTTTCTTAACTCCTTAACTTCTTTTTACAAGATTTCATCCTAGAAACTAGGGTTTTCATGGTGGAATTGGGAATTTTTGGTAAACCTGAGAATATTGAAATTTGGGGATTTAGACCTCAAATTGAGGTCGGATTCCAAAACCATTTATATATCCGGGCTCGAGGGCGAATGGGTAATCGGGTTTTGGTCCAAATTTCGGGTTTGGACCGAGCGGGCCTGGGTTCAATTTTTGACTTTTGGGTAAAAGACTTTAGAAAACTCACTTCCATGCATTAGAATTCACTCACTTAGCATTTATTGATATAATTAAGTAGCTTGTGGCTAGTTTCGAGTCCTTGGGAGACGAGTTTGGAGTTTCGGGCGCATTCTCGGCCCGGAAAGTAGCTTCGACACGAGGTGACTCTACTTTCTAACCTTGTAAGAGGGAATTGTCCCCATAGGTGTTCTATATGCTATGTGTAATTGTGTTGGGGTCTACGTGTGTACTAAGTGACGAGAGTCCGAATGTAGCGACTATTATGCCATGTCGGGTATTTTAGGGCCCACAAGCATGCTTTTATGTGCCTTATATGTATCTTTAGGCGTACTTTGAGTTGCTTATTATATGAAATTGCATGAAAATGGTAGAAGTTTCATCTAAATTTCCAGTTAGTTAATCCCTGTTACGAGTATAGCCTCTACTGAGCCTATTGGCAAATTGGGATATATATATATATATATATATATATATATGTCAGCACCTGAGTCGCAGGTATGATTCGCGAGCAGAGGAAGCTTTATGATGGTTTGGTATATAAATGTATCAGCACCCGAGTCGCAGGTATGATTCGCGAGCGGGGGAAGCTTTATGATAATTCGGTATAAATGTGTCAGCACTCGAGTCGCAGGTATGATTCGCGAGTGGGGGAAGCTTTACGTCTATTCATTGCTCAGATATTTCCTTACGACTCCTGCCGGTTGTCTTATCCCTGTGGACGCATAAATATTTGGTACTGTTTCATGGATATTGGTTTGACGGATATTTGAGGGAAATGAAAGTGTACATTGTTGTTTATTTTCAGTTGTACCTGGATTTCTGTACTTGATACGTATTTGTTGCTCACTGTTTTACATGTCTACTGTATTTCGTTATATCCTGTCATATATTATACTGTTGTACCTTAGTGAGTGTCAAGTCGACCTCTCGTCACTACCTCTTCGAGATTATACGGGATACTCATTGGGTACATATTTATTTATGTACTCATGCTGCACTTCTGTACTTAACTGTACAGGTTCTGAGGCTGGTGCATCTGGTTATCAGACCGGAGCTAGATATTGACTATAGCGGACCTGACTTCACGGTGAGCTGCTTCTCCTGACGGTCCTCATCAGCACCATGAAGTTCCTTTTGTCTTATGTTCCTGTCTATTTATTTCGGACAGTGGGATTGTATATTTTATCTTTTGTATACCCAATTAGTATGCCCGTGATACTCGTGACACTAGTTCCTACCACATACGTAGTAGTTATTTTGGGATTCTGGACTGTATATATATATATATATATTGACTCACGTCTCCTTATGGCTACTTTTGGATTTAAAACTAGATAAATCTCTTTCGATATCATATTTTAACTTGTTAATTCGGTATATGGTGAAATAATTAATCAAAATAAGAAAGAACACTTAGTGAAATTTGTATTGGCTTGCCTGACCACGCTGTTAGGTGCCATCACGACCTGGGTTAGGATCTTGGGTCGTGACAGAAATGCTCTTGAAATCATTTGTAATGCAATTTTATATTATTTATTGAAAATAAAATGCTGGATAAATTAATAAAAAATATAAGAAAATTATGAAAAAATATCAATTGCTATTGATACATGATTTTGAAGCTATATATGCAATTTTAAAATATTTTGAAGAAAAATTGGGTATCAAAACTGCCCTTCTTTACCCGGAAAGGATGAAAGAGTTTTTCGGGTAAAGACATGATGGCCAATTTTGACCGAGCGAAACGGTTTGAGAGATTTAGGCCGCACCCTAGTTTTGAGCTGCCTACATATCCCTGGTTTTACAGGAATCGGGCCGTATGTAGTTCCAGGTCCATCGGCGAAGTATACTAGTGAAGTCATTACAATAACGGACGCAACATCTAGGGCTGGCTGAGTAGCCGATTTACGGGAATGGTTATGTTTGATATGGGTGGGAGAACTGGAGTAGGAACGCTCTGCTGGGATAGCCATCGCTCGCCGGGTTACCTGCAAATAAAAGCAATACAAGCGTATATTGTGCATAAATTTAAACATGATGCAGATTCCCGTTGGACTAGTAATGTTGTCTTCGGACGGTTAAGGATGACATCCTTAGACCATGACGTCATGGGCCATGAATTGTTTGATGAGAGATTCGCAGGCCATGAAATGACGTCTCGAGCCATGAAGATGGTGCCTCCAAGCAGTGACGCCTTTGAATAATGATATGCAAGATAGAGAGATTTTCGGTCCATGACATGGTGTTCTCGGGCCATGAAGATAGTGCATCCGAACTATGACGCCTTTGGACAAGTTAGCGATATTTCAGCCCATGAGATGCAATAGCATGATGCTGACAAGACAGAGCTTAGTCTTGCAAGTTGAAAGGCAGAGCTTAGCCCGAAAGAGAAGTGAAGTAAATAATGCTTGAGAGATAGCGCTTAGTCTCGGTGAAAAAGTAAATTGGAGGCAGAGCTTAGCCTTATGCAGGATGAAGGCAGAGATTATCCTTATGCAGATGGAGGTAGAGCTTAACCTCATGCAAAATGGGGACAAAGCTTAGTCCCATGCAAGAGGAAGGCAGAGCTTAGCCTTATGCAAAGGGAAGGCAGAAAGTTATCCTTATGCCAATGGAGGTAGAGCTTAACCTCATGCAAAATGGAGACAGAGCTTAGTCTCATGCAAATGAAGGCAGATCTTAGCTTTATGCAGAGAAAGGCAGAAAGTTAGCCTTATGCAAATGGAGGTAGAGCTTAACCTCATGCAAAATGGAGACAGAGCTTAGTCTCATGCAAATGAAGGCAGATCTTAGCCTTATGAAGATGGAAGGAGATTATCTTTATGCAAGGGAAGGCAGAAAGTTAGCTTTATGCAGAGAAAGGCAGAAAGTTAGCCTTGTGCAAGTGGAAGGCAGAAAGTTAGCCTTATGCAAATGGATGTAGAGCTTAACCTCATGCAAAATGGAGACAGAGCTTGCTTAGCCTTATGCAGATGGAAGGCGAAAGTTAGCCTTATGCAGAGGAAGGCAAAAAGTTAGCCTTATGCAAATGGAAGGAAGAAGAGTAGCCTTATGCAGAGAAAGGCAGAAAGTTAGCCTTATGCAAATGAAAGGCGGAAGATTAGCCTTATGCAAATGGAGGTAGAGCTTAACCTTATGCAGATAGGAAGGAAGAAGATTAGCCTTATGCAAATGGAGGTAGAGCTTAACCTCATGCAGATGGAGACAGAGCTTAGTCTCATGCAAATGAAGGCAGAGCTTAGCCTTATGCAGGGGAAGGCAGAAAGTTAGCCTTATGCAAATGGAAGGCAGAGCTTAGCCTCATGCAGAAGATTAAATAATAAATGACTGTAGAATTTCTTAGTTGGCAACGGGCTTTGATATTGTGACTGTTGTGAGCATTGTGACTACGGAGCATTGCTTGTTTGTGCTGATAGCAAACGCCGGCAGGTGCGATGGTTTCGAGGACTGTGACTATGAACAGGTTTGTTCTTTGGAGCATCTTTGGCAATCTTTTGGCTAATTTTCAGTCTTCAACACTATAGAAGAACATTTTTGGAAGCTAGGGTTTTCACACACACTTTGGTTTTGAAGATTTGAAGCTTGTGGTTAAGGATTTCTTACCCATTTATGTTTATTTCTTCATTTCCTTTCTTTGTATTGAATATTTAAGTGTGTAGTGTTTATTTCCAACACTTAATCTTGTTTATGGAAATATTCATGTTTAAAGTGTGGAATAAATACCTTGTTGTGATTATGTATTGGATGATTTTTATTTATTTATGAAGTGAGTTGTTGTTTCTTTAATTATTCTTGTTCTTTAATGTTTTCAAAGGGATTAACTAAACCTAGGACTCGCCCATTAACTCCGAATTAATTTTGGGAAAGATAATTTGGGTTGGGAAAGATTAATTAACAAGAACTTGAGGATTTAAACCTCATTTTATAGATTCTACCAAGGAATAGGATTGAACTACTTGTAGCCATATCTGGGTGTGCGTAATCACTTAATTGGGTTAGGAATAATTCAATTAGGAAGTCTTGTTAGTCTTCGGAAGGAGATAATTAAAAATTAATATCCGTGGCTAATTAACATAAACTCGCTCATATTTGTAAAATCGTGAAATACATTGGATTGTTACTTGAGTGTAATTCCCGATGCATACATACTTGTAGCCATTGATCATTTTATTTGCTTTTTAGGTTAGTTTATATTTTTGCATTTAGTTATAATATTTTTACAACCGAAAATCTAAGTGGTTGGCATTGCATGATAAGTGATAATTCTCCTCTTAATACTTAGGCTTTTGCATGATTTTTTCGAGAAACTAAGGCTTTTTCTGAGGTTTATTGGCATATTTCAGGTATGATATGATTTGGAGAAGAAACGGAAGAAACCAAGTCAAAATGCACAATAATGATAAAAATATGGATTGCTGCCAGTTTACTCAATGCGATCGTGGATGGTTCAATGCGATCGCATAAGTCCAGGAAAAGAGAACTATGTGAATGCGTAGTAATGTATGCGAACACACAGCTTTAAGGTGTGGTCAGCGGACTAGTCAATTGAGCTATGCGAACGCTGAACCTTATGTGCGATTGCATAAGGTGGGAGAGGTCATTCAGTGCGAACGTGGTCCTACATTTGCTAACGCATAGGGTATTTTCTGGGCAGTTTTGGCATTTCATATCTTTATCCCCCAAACCATTTAATACACGACCTAGCAGATATTTTGAGTATCTTTGGCTATCTTTTGGATAATTTTCAGTCTTCAACACTAGAGAAGAACATTTTTGGAAGCTAGGGTTTGCATAGATACTTGAATTTTGAAGATTTGAAGCTTGTGGTTAAGGATTTCTTACCCATTTATGTTTATTTCTTCATTTTCTTGCTTTGTATTGATTATTTAAGTGTGTAGTTATTATTTCCAACACTTAATCTTGTTTATGAAAATATTCATGTTTAAAGTGTGGATTAAATACCTTGTTGTGCTTATGTATTGAATGATTTTTATTTATTTGTGAAGTGAGTTGTTTTTTCTTTAATTGTTCTTGTTCTTTAATGTTTCCAAAGGGATTAGCTAACCATAGGACTCACCCATTAACTTCGAATAAATTTTGGAAAAGATTAATTAACAAGAACTTGAGGATTTAACCCTCATTTTATAGATTCTACCTAGGAATAGGATTGAACTACTTGTAGCCATATCCGGGTGTGCTTAATCTCTTAATTGGATTAGGAATAATTCAATTAGGAAGTCTTGTTAGTCTTCAGAAGGAGCTAATTAAGAATTTTTAATCTGTGGCTAATTAACATAAACTCGCTCATATTTCTAAAGTCATGAAACACATTGGATCGTTATTTGAGTGTAATTCCCGATGCATCCATACTTGTAGCCATTGATCATTTTATTTTCTTTTTAGGTTAGTTTATATTTTTTCACTTAGTTATAATATTTTTACAACCAAAAATCTAAGTGTTTGGCATTGCACGATAAGTGATAATTCTCTTACATTCCTAGTCGCCTACATATTGTTCTCTATGGGATTCGACCCCAACCTGATATGGTTTCACGATGTGTATCAGGATTTTAGCATGATGTGGTAATGGCAAGAGTAATGTCAGGATAGTCCCCTCGTGTGAATCTTCTCTATTTTATGAATTGAGCTCTTAGGATGTTGTTATTGAGTGCACGAGTTGCACTTATGGATCTGGATGGTATTGATGTTGAGCGGGCGAATGGTTGCTAGTTTCTACGCCTTTCTTTCATCATCGGCACCATATGAAGGACTTAAATGAAGGCTTTGTTTGATAAGAGGTTATTTACCGGTATTGGGTTGTTATAAAGAACTATTGTGATTAGGAGTTATCGCCACGAGTGCTTCAGTCATGCAGTGGATCATGGTATTTCATCTTGGGTTACGAATGACTTGTCACAGTGTGCTCAGACTTATTTAGTTTATAGTTGTGGGATTTTGATCTTGTAAATTGATTCAGAAGTGAAAATGTTGTTTTAAGGTTTATGGGTCAGGATTTGATAATGGAATTTCAGTTATGTTGTGTTATCAGACCTAGATGGGGTAGGGTGATGTGGGATGACCTCCGAATATGTGCATGGTAGGTTACACATCAATTTTTGTGGTGTTTGGAACAACTCTAGACCCGTTCGAGGACAAACATTTGTTTAAGAGGGGGAGAATGTAACGATCCGGTCTGTCGTTACGTAGAATCTGCATTATAATTGTTGCATTTGACTGGTTATAGATTGATTATTCCATTATTGATGTGTTAGAGTTGATAGGCTTGAAATCGAAATGGTTGTAGTGAGAGTTTAGTCACTTAGTCTTTAAAAATAGCCTTGAAGTTAGAAAGGTCAACTGAGAGTTGACTTATTGGTAAACGACCTCGGAATGCAAATTTTATGGCTCGAATATCTTCGTTAGGTGATTTGGAACTTAGGAGTGAGTCTGGAATATTTTTGTGATGTCCGATGTAGAATTAGGCTTGAACTGGCGAAAGTTAGTTTTTGGCGATTTTCGGTTGGCAGTGAAAAATAGGCTACCGGGGTCGGAATGGAATTCCGACAGTTGGAACAGGTTTGTAATGTCATTTTGGATATGTCTGCAAAATTTCAGGTCAATCGGAGTTGTATTGAATAGTTTCAGCATCGTTGGTGGATTTTAGAAATATCAAAGTTCTTAGGCTTGAATCCGATGTAAATTTGGTGTTTTGATGTTAGCTTTGGTTTTTTGAGAGTGCAACTAAGTTTGAATGATGTTATGGGATATGTTGGTAAGTTTGGTTGGGATCCCTAGGGGCTCGGGATTGATTTCGGGTGGCTAACGGGCATTTTTGGACTTAGGAAATATGCTGGTTTTCTGGTGTTTGTGCAGCAGGTTTTTACTCTCTGCGATCGCGTAGTTCAATCGAGAGACGCAGAATTTTTACTCTCTGCGACCGCATAAAAGGGTCCGCAATTGCAGAGGTTGAGCAGCGTAGGCAGTGCGATCACGTGGCCTTGATCGCGATCGCATAGGGTCATGGCAGGCGCGTGGGGGTGAGGTCGAATGGTCTTCGCGATTGCGTGAGGAAGGATGCGATCGCGTGTGATTGAGCTTTGGTGAATCGCGATCGCGTGGCTTATGCCGCGATCGCAATGAAGAAATCACTAGGCAGTATATAATTAAACCCTCCGCGACTTAAACCCTTTTTACACCATTTGTGTACGGACAGAGAGCTTTGGGGGCGATTTTTGAAGAGGGAAATCAGTGTTCTTCATAGAGGTAAGTGTTTTGATCATTAAAACTCCTTTGGGTGATTATAGAAAATCTCAGCATTTAATTCATGAGAATCAGTAGAAAAAGGTGGGTTTAGGGCTTGAGATTATGAGACCTTTAGGGGTCGATTTGAGGGGTCAAACGGACTCCGAATTTGATGTTCTTTATATGTACGGACTCGTGAGATGATGAAGAACAACGTTGGATAAAAATTTCTAAGTTTCGGGACGCAGGCCCGGGGGTCAGGTTTTGACCAATTTCGGATTTTTGAGCTAAATTTGATATCTTTCTATTGGAATTCGTTCCTTAAGCATATATTGATGATACAAATCTGAAATTGGTAGATTTGGAGCATCCGGAAGTTGATTCGAAAGGCAAACGCATTGCAAAGTAATTTCGGGCTAGTTTGAGGTAAGTAACGTCTTTAAATCCTGTCCTGAGGGTATGAAACCCCGGACTCTACACCCTTTCACGGGTTTTGAAATGCAAAGGTTGAGACTTTGGAGATATATTCCTTATTTAGGCGACTATTGAGTTGCTAAACCGATGTTTAAAGCCTATGCTTAATAGAATTATTATATCTTGATATGAATTGGGTTGTAAGCCATGTTTGGGGCTTAGTGCCGATCTGTTTACCCCTTGGGGGATGTTTTTACTATTTTCCTCACTGATATGCTATGACTTTACACTCAGTCTTTTCCTGATAAATTGTTTTGACACTCAGAGTATTTTGATATTGTTTATTGAAAAATGAAACACTGTTTTTGGGTCGAGAACCCGGTATATTTATGGCCTGAAGAGCAAATTGAGAGTGTTTGACTGAGTGAGGCTGCGGGCCTATGTTGTGAAGATGATATGATATGAGTGAGGTTGCGGGCCTATATTGTGTGTGATTTATGCCATGTTGTGGCTTGTTATAGCGCTTGGGCTGTAGGAGCCCCTCCGGAGTCTGTACATACCCCCAGCGAGCGCAGGTACCTAATAAGTGATGCCCGCGGGGCTTATGTTGTGTGATTGTGAGGTTGCCTGATGGGCAGAGTGATTGTGAGGTTGCCTGATGGGCAGAGTGATGGTGAGGTTGCTTGATGGGCAGAGTAATTGTGAGGTTGCCTGATGGGCAGAGTGATGGTGAGGTTGCCTGATGGGCAGAGTGATTGTGAGGTTGCCCGATGGGCTAATACGGAAAGATATTGTTACGAGAAATGATTATGGCCCGGGGGGGAAATTTTACGAAGATTTTTACTGAGTTTTCAAACTATGATTTACTTCGTTTTTTTTAACTGGTTTTTACTGAGATATTCTGATATTACACTTGGTTCAAAGGATTTCTGGAAATTGATTTCGAACTTGTGTATTTGATGAATACTACCTGGTGACTTGGTGTTTTACTGGCTTTTGTGAAATTGTGTATCTGTACTGTGTGTTTTATAATTCTCAGACTGTGATTTATTTTCATTACTACTGAGTTGGCGTACTTATAAAGACTCCCTGTGCCTCTGTGCACATATTCAGGTACCGATTTGGAGCAGTAGTTGCCTTGTTCGTTAGCAGCAGTTCACGAGATTTCGAGGTAGCTGTCCAGCGTCCACAGCTTCTCCATTTCCCTTCCTCATTTAGTTTTAGCATTTGATTCAGAGACATATATTATAGTTTTAACAGAGTTAGATTTATTTATTCTTAGATGCTCATGACTATTGACTCCAGTCTTGGGAGGTTTTGTGTAGGTTTTGTTTAGACTTATTGGGGCATTAAGATTTAAATAAGTTATTTTATTGCTATGCTCGCTGCTTATCATTGTATTGTGAACCATTATAAAAGAACCGATGCGTAGTAAAGTGATGGTTGGATAGCCTAGTTTCACGATAGGCGCCATCACGGCCTGTTAGGATTTTGGGTCGTGACATGATGCTGAGGTGCTACCGAACCCGACTGATGTTAAGCATGATCCTGGCGTATCAATCTATCCATCGCTTCAAAAAGGGCCAACTGGCGGGAAGAAGAAGAAGAGAAGAACTGATGTTCTATCTCTTTCATTTGGGCAGTCTGATGAGACTGCAGAGGGATCCGGTGGTGCTTCCACAACTACATCATGATCACATGACCCCATGACTCCACTTCTTTATGGGTCCCCACTATGCGCCACATTTCCATAAGATCTATGGCGTAGATGCTCACATTCGACAGCTTGTCGCAGGCGTTCCCTCCGGTCCATCTGGTGAGGGCACTTCGACTGGGGCTAGTAAGAAGCCACCAACTTTGGATGATGTAGTGATGGAGCAAAAAGCAATCAAAAATAGATTAGAAGACATGAGCCGGAGACAAGGAAAGGTTGAAAGGTGACAGATGAAGTTCAAGGAGCATGAGAAGAAGAAAAGCAAGTTTCTGTCAAGGATGATGCACAAGCCGAGCTCACTCTGTGGCTCACAGATTCTGAGGATGATGATGATGAGTATTTGGAGCTCAAATTTCCCATTACCTCCAGCTCCGAGTGATGTAGTTTCAGGGAGCACCTCCTTCATTTTACCTTATTTTGATTAGTTGCATTGGGGATAATGCAACACTTTAGGTTGGGGGTGGCTCATATTTGATCTATGTTTGTAGCATTATGTGGAGCATGATTTTTTTTTTGTGAACTTGTGTGGATTGGTTGACATTTTTAGTTTATAAGTAATATTTTGTAAAATTAGCATTTTCTTGTTGGTTTTTATTTTTCTTGTTTTTATTTTTGTTTATTTTGGTTTCAGTATAGTAGTATTAATGAAACTCCTTGGTTTTTGTTTCTACCGCGGTTCTTTTCCAAGGAATTTATTTGTGTTGAACCGGGTGACTTTTCCCTATGATTGATGGCGTGACAACTTTCTTAAGGGATTAGTCTTGTTTAGTTGTTCTTTAATTTTTTTAAAAGTAAATTTTTTTTAGTTAGTTTAATAGCTAGTTGTGAATAAATTGGTTTTTGGAGTGTAATCTTGTGTCCATAAGCCAACGTGTGACTTGTTTGGTACCAATATAATTTAAATTTTGGCATATGAAGTTTTTTATTTTTAAAATAAATAAAAAAACATAACAAAAATGATTGATTAAAGTAATGTTCCTTGTTGTGACTTTTAGATTCTAATTTTGGCTCTTTGATTCACTAAATAGCATCTTAGGCTACATGTGACTTCCTTGAGATTCATTGGTTTCAATTGAATTTTAGATTTGTATTCCACTTGAGTTTTCATGTGCCATGTGTGGTAAGATTTAATTGTGAAGTTCTTTTGCACCATTTGTAGTCTAGAACTTTCCCGGAATGTGCTTCAAGGTAAAATCCTAGACTAACTTGGTTTGAAAAATGATATTAGGCCTTCCTTGGACCATTATTGTGCCTAAATTTCCTACCCGTGAATATTTTCCATAGTCAACCCTTTTGAGCCTTTTAGCTTTTTCTTTGACAACCAAGTTACAAGCTATCATCTTATTAATGTTCTTGTGGAACCATACCTCCCTAAGTAATTTAAAGTATGAATATAGGCTAAAAGCCTAAGTTTGGGGGTGGAGGTTGGAAAAGTTGTAATGTGGAGGTTTCTCAAAAAGTGAAAAGGGTTATAAGAAAATGAAATGAAAACAAAATAAGGACGTATGAATAAATTGAAGCCTAGGTGATACAAAAAAAAAAAAAAAAAAAAAAAAAAAAAAAAGGGTGAAAATATTCTTGAAGGAAGTGGACTTTGATTGTTGAAAAAGTGTAGTGCTAAGGGAGGTTTTGAGTCACTCTTACTAAATTGTGCCCTACCTTAACCAAAAGCCTAAACTACAACCCTTTAAGTCCTAATTGATTTTGAACCAAGTATGTCTATATTAGTAGAGAAATACATGAAGGGCAAGCATATGGTACTACTTATGTGCATTTGAATATCTTTGTGAGAGAGAGTTGATTCTTTCCATTTGACATACCATTTATGTTTTGAATTGTACATTATGAGTTTGAGATTCTCTCTTAAAGTGTGAGGGCACATGAGACTCGAGTTGTGAGTTTAATCCCATTTTCAATTGAGAGAAATGAGCGAGGGAAAACAATTGTGATAGAGAGGCAAGTTTTGAATCTTTAGTGTCATGACTTGGTTGCTAATTTGATTAATATAGTGTTTGAGCACTTGAATTGAAATAAAACGTGTGAAAAGTTGGTGATTCATATGCCTTGGATTAATTGTTGGTACCAACCGAAGTCACTAGATTGTGCTTAAAGTGGCCTTTTTTGACTTGAAATGATATGTGGTATGCCATTGAGTTTAAGTGGTGACTTTGTTTAAGGATATTCTTAGTTTTTGAATTGCTTGAGGACAAGAAAAATTTTAAGTTTGGGGGTTTGATAAGTTGGTATTTTACCAACTTATCTCCTCTTAATACTTAGGCTTTCGTATGATTTTGTCGAGAAACTAAGGCTTTTTCTGAGGTTTATTAGCATATTTCAGGTATGATATGATTTGGAGAAGAAACGGAAGAAAACGAGTCAAAATGCGCAAAAATGATAAAAATATGGACTGCTACCAGTTTACTCTATGGGATCGCGGATGGTTCAATGTGATCGCATAAGTCCAGGAAAAGAGAACTATGCGAACGCGTAGTAATGTATGTGAACGCACAGCTTTAAGGTGTGGTTAGCGGACTGGTCAATTGAGCTATGTGAATGCTAAACCTTATGTGCGATCACATTAGCTGGGAGAGGTAATTCAGTGCGAATGCGGGCCTACAGTTGCGAACGCATAGGGTATTTTCTGGGCAGTTCTGCGCAGTTTTGGCATTTCATATCTTTATCCCCCAAACCATTTAATACACGACCTAGCAGATATTTTGAGCATATTTGGCTATATTTTGGCTAATTTTCAGTCTTCAACACTAGAGAAGAACATTTTTGGAAGCTAGGGTTTGCACACACACTTGGATTTTGAAGATTTGAAGCTTGTGGTTAAGGATTTCTTACCCATTTATGTTTATTTGTTCATTTCCTTGCTTTGTATTCTTCTCTGTGGAATTTGACCCCAACCTAGTTGGGTTATTATATTTGACGCCGCCTGCTTTACACTATTTTAAAGTATAAATTTGAGCGTATCACAGCCTCCTTTCCCTGGATTATTTTGTTGTCAATCAAAGCTTGGATTTTGTCCTTCAATGTGCGGCACTCATCAATGGTATGTCCTTTCATGCCAGAATGGTATGCACAAGCTTTGTTTGGATTGACCCACTGGGATGAACTTTCTGAGGCTACAACAGGGATGTGAGTGACGTAACCAGCAACTTTCAATCTTTCATACAGCTGGTCGATGGGTTCAACAATGGTAGTATACTGTTTGGGTGGTCTGCGATCGAAGTTAGGTCGAGGCGTTGGGTAGTTTTGGTGGGTTGGAGGTGACTGAAAGTGAGATGGATGGGAATTATAAGTGTGATAGAAGGTAGTTTGTTTGTAATATCGGGGATATGAGGGTTGATATGGAGGTGACGGTTGATATGTGGGTGGAGATGATGGTTGATAATTGGGTGGAGGTTCTTGGTATGTAATGGAAAAGTTTGATACATCAGTGGAGTTTTGGGTCCTTGTGCAACCATTACCGCTCCTACGTCCTTCTTCTAAGATATACCACCGGACTGCAGTGCTTTGTTGGTGGCTTGTAGTGCCTCAAAATTTGTAACCATCCCGTTCTTGATGCCCTCTTCGATCCTTTCACCAAGTTTGATGATATTAGAGAACTTGTGATTTTCAATGACCATCAGCCTTTCATAGTATTGCGGATCCTATGTCCTGACGAAGATGTTCATCTATTCTTCGTCCAACGCTAGCCTGACTTTGGCTGCTTCCGACCTCCAACGAGTGGCATACTCACGGAAAGTTTCAGTAGGTTTCTTCTTGAGATTCTGAATGTAAAAGACGCCTGGTGCATTCTGTGTTGAACCTGAATCTCCGGTGCCATACTCACCCAGTTGAACCACTTCTTAGGATCCTGGATGATATACTAGGACAAGACAGCCCCTGTAAGACTCCTTATAAAGAGTTTCATCCGGATCTTTTGATCCTTTCTGACTCCAACAAGCTTGTCACAATTGGTTCTTAGATGAACCCTAGCATCACCTGTACCATCAAACATCTCAAACTTGGGAGGTTTGTAACCCTCCGGCAGTTCTACATCCGGTTGTATGCATAGGTCTTCATAGTTTAGACCTTCTATCCCATTGCCTCCTTCTACGCTTTGAACTCGGCTAGTCAACTTTCTGATTTCCTCGGCCAAGTTCTTGATGAGCATGTCCTTCTCACTAGATTCTGGTGTATAAAAGTTGGGTTGAATGGAGTGAGGTAGGGTCTCCACGTATATGGGGTTGTTTTGGTGGCCTGGAGGTTGAGCATAGTGATGATCATTGGTGGAATTTTGGGGTTCAGGAACGATTGGTGGGGTGTTTCGTGGAGTGTGGCAGGTGTTCTGCTAGTATTGTGGTGGGATGGTTTGATTTTGTGGTGGAGTTGTGTAGTGCTGAGGTGCAGGAGGATTTTGTGGGTGTTTGTTTGGTGTATTTTGAGGTGGTGCGGGGTTTTGGGTGTTTGGATGACTGACGTCTGGGACGCTAAGTGAGAAGGATAGGTTTGTTATGTTCCGAACATGCTCAAGTTCTCCTTGGAGTTTCAGTATTCTCTGTTCGAGTTGCGAAACAGCATTATTCGGGACCTGAGTACCCCGACTGTCAGAAGCCTCTGAATGTTCAGCGGTGTAGTGTTTTCTCTTCTCATGTTGTTCAAGTCTTCCATCTTCGCTTTTCCCTTGCCTTTTGGTGGACTAGGAGGAGGAGAAGGTGGAGGCCCCTGGATCTTGTATGATATGTTGATGATGCCAGTATGTACGAACCAACCTTTGGGTGATGGGAATAATCAAAAGAAATAAAATAAAAACAAAAAGTAGCCAAGTTAGTGAGGATTCTGATAAAAGTACTTGCAGTATTTAAACACATATTGCAGAATTTTAAATTCGTGTCCTAATTTTGGAGCCTCGTTGTGCCCGAGGTACGCCTAGTGACAAGTTGATTTGGAGAACTTTATATTAATTGTGCTAAAGATTTTCAATCTATTTTCACTAAGTAAGTCCAATAGATTTAAAACTTATTTTTTGCTAAATCAATTACGAAATATTTTTCTAAAATGCCCAATATCTGTTTTACATCTTCGTTACGAAAATGTTCAATTTTCATAAGATCTTCTTGGCTGTTATTCAAAAGGTCCAACAATGTATATATATTGGACATTTTGAGGCAATTATAGATCCTGGAAGAGATGCCAGTAAATGCCTCATTTCATTATTATAAAATAGACGAATTCCCAAAACGATACTAAAATAGTGATAGAAAATAAGCCACTAATGGAACTTGGCCTTATTACATTTATTAAAGCAAAAGTAAATCTAGCCTATTTGGTCCCAGAAGGACCTTCCCCAGATTCAATCTTCTTGACTCCACCAAACAGGTTTCCCAGCTCGCGCAAACCCAACAGCAGATAAGCTCTAGCGAAGTGTCCTCCCTCGCTCCTTCAGAATTCTGTCAATCCTCAATCTTCTTTATGACTTTGAACTCCACCTCCACTAAACCTCGCTCTAGATATTCCAGCCTTCTATTGGAAGTAATGGCAATTTCCTTCCATTCCTCGATCAGCCTCCTATTGGTCTCATGTATTTCCCGGTGCTCATTCCCGGAATCATGGACCCTCTTGCGCAGTCAGTTGTATTTGACTTGAGCCTCAGCATCTTCATCTATGATCCTATTTCCTTAACTGGCTCCTGGCCTCACTATCCCCCCCCCCAAGTTGTCTTCCAACCATGCCGGGTAGAGAGGTGCGCATCCAGCATGATACCTGTCTGGCTCAATGGTGTTTTCTTCATGATGATTTTGCAATGCCACATGTTCTGAGCTTGACACTTGTAAGGGATATCGTCATCCTGAAAGTCTTCCCTTGAAGTTCCCCATCTTCGCAACCCTTGGTATACCCTGCTTCCTGCCCACTTGCCTCATGACTCGGATAGGAACATAAGGGTATATTCCCCTCAACCCAATCGGCACCAAGCGTGGAGCGTCCCGGGACCGGATGATGAACTCGTCTGTTGGGAACCATTCAAACATCCATTACACTTGTTCCTCGGTCAGATTGTCAAAGAACTCTACCCACTCTTTGGCACTTTCCGGCTGAGCAAACCTGTTCGGAATGTAGGTCATCCGCTTGGGGTGATGGAAGGCAATGTGGTCGTTCCAAGCCCTTCACGGAAGTTCTTGGAGATATTGGCCCCTTTGAAGATGTTCTAATAACCATAACTGCAGCAACATGTAACAACCCTCAAAATGCTTGATTCCTCTTTGACAGCGCTCCAGAGCCCGGTAGATGTCAGCTAAGATCATAGGGACAATAGTGTATGATTGCCCATCGATCCCTTCCATTAAAGTCTTGGAGACCATGGCTAGTCTAGTATGGATTCTTTTCCTTTTCATCGAGAACACTATCAAGCCCAGAAAGCACACAATAAACACGAACACTCTGCGGTGGATGTGACACAGAGAAGTGATGGAAAACTTGTCATGGAAGGTGCGGTAAGATTTTCTATGGCCATATTTCTCATGCAGATACTCAAAGGATATGTAGAATTTCTTCAGAGACTCTAGATCAGCATTTTTCTTCAGCCCCATCATCTTTAGGAACCCTTTACCAGTGTGGTTCTCAGGTACCAATAACCCAGGGCTATCCCAAGTCAGTCCAGCAAGTCCCCCAATTTCTTCAAAGAGTGGTGTCATTTCTATATTCCCGAAACGGAACACAACCCTCTCACTGTCCCAGAACAGAGTTGCAGCTTCGATCAACATATTGTTTGGTTGAATGTCTAGCAGGGAAGGTAAATTTCCCAAGTGTTTTCTCACGTGTTTCTTGTCACTTGAGGAAAGGTCTTCCCACAAGTCTATTAGCAATGGCGGAACGTTGCTGACCATGCCGAATCTGGGGACCTCGTGCCTCATTTTCTGCAAAACAAAAGGTTAGGCCCTTTTCCCCCACCAAATTCTACTATTTATACACTCATGATTAGCATATTGGCATTTAGTTCTCCAAATTAATGCACAGAACCTGGTCGTGTCCGTTGGGATTATGGAAACCCCAGTGGAATTTGGATAAGGCTTGTCTTAAAGGGTTATTATGTGGACAATATATTAACCTGTCTAGATTTGACCATGATGCATGCACAATTATAATAAGAGTAAGGTTACTATAGGGATCTAGACTGGTACCCTCAAGCGGACAACTTGAGAGGGAAAGGCACGGAACCGTCGACCGCATCGCTGATCGACTAGTTTTACCGCAAATAAGCCTTTCCGAATTTAAGGGGTAATAAATTGGAAGAGCGCAACCACTCATCAAGAATTGATATAGGATTTGTTTAGGCAAGAGTGGAGTATGATGTTGAGCATGATTTATGCAGCAATAAATAGCATGTTGTCATATATTTGCATGTTATGAAAGCCCTAAGGAAAACAAAGAAACAAGTCAGTTTCGTATTGAGGAAATAAATACTTGAAAATAAACAGTTAAGTTCACATAAAAGGGAAAGGGAAGGGTGCAGGTATTAACAAAGTAAGGCACGTTCATACTAATTCACAAAGCAATTTGTTATGGTAAAAGTCTAAAATCCCCAGCAGAGTCACCATGCTGTCGCGCCCCTTTTTTCCTCGCGGAGTCAGGGTTTCGACATTGTTGGGACAACTCGTTTTCTTTTGGGAAAGAGGTACAAGAAGTTGAAGAGTCGCCACCTAACGGGTTAAGGTGCGTTAGGGCACCTATTGCAAGTAACTCATAGAACCAGTTTGCATTACCAGAGATTGGATAAGGGCTTGAAATTACTTCGAGGGGAAGGTGTTAGGCGCCCCTTGAGGTCCACAACGGTGGGTCCCCGCCAAACTTACTTTGTGAATTAGACAATTAAAAGATAAGAAGTCTAAGCACACACATGTAAAAGAATAAAAAGCTTTTGACAAATAAGAAGTCTAAGCACACATATGTAAAAGGAATAAGGGAAGTCCTAGGTTGGTTAGCCTATAGGATCATATTCGTACAATGCTTGGTAATCACTCCTAAATTAGAAGAGATACGCGTTGCATTAGAGCACATGTCATAATATCCTTTTACTACCCATTACCCTCCCCTTAGCGGTTATATAAGCGAGTTTGATTAACGAACTCTAAGTGTGTTGTTACCCGTCCCTTCCTTGTGGTCCTGGAGGTATTTAGGACCTCTGGACTTAGGTAGTTCTAGACCCTCCTAAGGTATTTAAAAGGCAAAAATCTAGGTGACAACAAATAACACATAGGACTACCAAATAAGGGGAGCAGTTAAGGGGGCTCATGTTTACCTCCACAAACATAGGCAAATAAGCAGCACGTCTCAAACACATATTTTAGGTAATTTCAGAGAAGTCCTAGAACAGGGTATCTAGGTGAGCATCATAAACACAGAATCTGCAGCATTGTTTTTAAAGTGAAGTGACATAGTCCTAATCAGTTTGCCTACTGATTTAGACTTGAGCAGTTTATAAATAACATAGCACTATTTCATAGCTTTTATAAGAACATTAATTACCTAAGGCTTGCCTAGGTGTGGGACTGTTTGCAATCATAATTCTGGGGACTAACTAAAATAGATTGGAGTTATTCCAACCTATAGGCATGCTGATCTAAGCGACGAATATTATAACAGGTGATTTTATGCTGATTTTTACCAGAACATGATACATGTGTGGAGGGGCTGTTTTTAACTTATTTATTTAAGCGACATGTTTCAAGGAAAATGCACATACAGTCCTATAACAGGATCTCTAATGCACATGGAGAAGATCATTTTACTAGGAAGCATTAGTAATAACCTAATAATAGGATTGCTAGGTGATTAAGGCTTAATCAGAAATGACGAACTATAGCAGGTTTTCTAATAGGCAAAGAATGTGGTAAACATGATTGTCCTAAGGCAAGATTTCTAATGCGTCAGAGAAAGATGGTCGTTTGACTAAGCATAATTATAGCAGTGATTTTAACAACAAGTGTCTAGGTGATTATGGCATGAGCAGAATCAGGGATAAAGTGGTGAACTACAGCATGATTTCTAATAGGCGAAAGCAATAAACGTGAATATCCTAAGACAAGGTATCCTATGCATAAATTTAGCATGGGAATAGGCATAGAAATCCTAAAGCATGATATCTATCACAAACCTAGAACATGATTTCTATACAAATCAACATAATGTGAAACCTAGGACATGATTTCTACCCAGTTCACCCCACAAAATCATATAGCAACCCTCCCCTTTTACTAGTTACCCAATATCTGTTTACAAAGGATTATTACAGAACATGATTGAATAAATTACATAGATGAAATGTAAACTATATTATAGGGAGCCTGAAGCAGGCCCAAAGTAAACCTGGGAGTACCAGGTCTTCAATATAGTCTTAAAATGCAAAGAACCTCATAGTCAATGAGTGTCCAAGTGTGTCAGAGTTCCCTAAGGACCTTAAGGATCCCGGAAAGTGCTCACACCAAGACCTTTCTCAAATAGGGACTGGTTATGTGCAGTGTGGAAGGGCCAGCCCCAGTGTGCCAGAGTTCAAAGAAATCTCAGGTGATTCCTAGGCAGTACACACACAGGAGGGGCAGATCCTAATGATCTAAGAGTAAAGTGAGAGTGCTCGACATAGTTTTGGAAAGACTTAATGGAAAAACCGTGTGGAGATAACTTTAGGAGTGAAAGGATTTTATAAAATAGAAACCAGTTTTTTGAGAAAATGCAAAGAGTGAAAACTAGTTTTTTAGAAGAATACTAAGAACACTTTGAAATTAGTTCTAAAGAGAGAAAATTCAGCAAACAACCAATCAGTCATAGAATACCCAGATTCATAGATAGGCAGATTTCACACAGGGGTGAAGGGGGTTGGGAACATATAGAAATCATATTAGGAGGGCACAAGAATAAGGTACAGGGAAGTCATATAGGCAACAAGTGCACAGGAAACTTAGGAGTCTTAGAGACTCAAGAGGTTAGCCATGATAATAGGAAATTAAGACATAGATCAAGGATGTAGTAAAAATCATGTTGAAGACAAGGGTTTGTTGGACAGAATTAGACATAAGTAGGGTCAATCATATGCATTAAGTAACCAACATGATCACATTGTTAAGGGACCAGACAGGAATCAATAAACAGGTTGGTCAAGTAATAACCAAGTGAAGTTTAAACATACTAATTATGCATTGAACAAGACAGAATTTAGACATGCTAAGCAGAGAAGTAAACATGAAGATAGATTGAATTCATAGCCATTGAACTAGTGTAGGAATAGAACACATAGAGTTTGGGTTTTAAAAAAATTTAACTGGAGACATACCAGTTAAAGAAGCAAGTGCAGAATACAAAATATATGTAGTTCCAATGTCTAGCCTTGGCTTTCAGCCGGCTAGGCCAAGAGTTGTCACAAGTAGCAGAGAAAGAAGAGAGTTTGACTGTGAGTGTGTGTTTTGAACTTGTGTTCGTGTGTTAAGAAGTAAAATAAGAGAGTTTATATAGTAGTTCAAGAGTAGAGCAAATAAGGTAAAGGAATCAATAATCAGCAATTAAGGGATCACAGAATTCAATCATACAAAAGAGTTCAGCATAGTCCTCCCTTAATTAAGGGCAATTAGCCAATGGTAATGGCAGGGACTAATTAAGGCAAGAGGTGCAAATCAGACCAAGTAAAGAAGTAAATAATCAGGGGTATAATTAAGGAAAGAATCGTGTAAAAGAATCAGCAAATATACACCAATCGAATAAGGCAAGAACGACTAATTAAGGTCGTAATCATAGAAGCAGGCAAGACTTAGGCATTTAGATTCTTAACAGAGCAAATCAATCAGCCAAATTAACAACAATTCTGGAAGTAATATATCGATTCCCATAAATAAAAATAGACTAAGTAAAACTTCATAAACATGGAGAAGTTAGCCGAAAAATTGATTCAAAAACCCTAATAGAGATTAGTTAGGGAAAAAATCACAGAGTGACGAATTTGACAAAGGAAAATCGCGTAAGTCAAAATATAGAGTGAATCAATACGACTGGTAACATTGAAAAACTCATAATCGAAGCAAACAATTAGAAAATTAGAGTTTCACATAAATCGACTATGGTTTAAGTAGCTTTTGCATAAATCAATCAAGAAGACTAAAGGATAATCGATTAAACACTTAAAAATCAGAAAGCCCTTTGAAAACGATTTGTAATGAACCCTAGCTTGGGAAAAAATCGAAAAATTAGTTTATACCAGACATTTTCAGAGCAGAACATGTAAGAGTTACTCGATTCATCTCAAATCTATACAGATCTGAGAAGATCGAAGATAATAAACTAGGTTTTTTTAGAAATCATAACAGAGACAAGAACATAGGCCTAGAAAACCATGGATTCATAGCAAAATAGGAAAGATTTCTTACTCATGGTCGAGTAAACGACCTGAGACAGGCAAAGAAATCAAAGGTGCAAACCAAACCGCCTAGGTCCCTTGAGATCTTCTCAAGGATCTAGGAAACTGATGAACCATAGCAAGTAGAATGCCAGGATAGGCCTGCGATGACATAGAAACATCATAGAATGGAGGGATAAGTCGGTGACGGCGCCTGAGACTAGGGTTTAGGTAGAGAGCGTTGAGAGAGAACAGAGAGGGTGACAACGGTAGGACAGGGTGGAAATGAAAGGGTTTAGGGGGGGGGGGTCATTAGGTTTCATTATGGTAGGGGAATCTGGACCATTGATAAAAAATGATCAACGGCCAGGATTGGCCATGGTATTGGGTAGGGCAGTTTAATTATTTGGGCCTAAGGGATTGGGCCAAATTATAAGGGGTCTTGGGCTGGTCTTTTTGGGTTAAATTTGAAAACAAAAGGGCTATTTGTTAAATATCCAAACAATTGAATAAAATCAGTTTATAAAATAATTAACTAATTATAAAAATAATTTTCATGCATAGAAATATTTTAAAATGATTATTCAGTATTTTAAAAACATAATGGACCATTTTCTAGTAAAATAATGCAATAAAGTATGCATGAGCTACAATTGCAAAGTTATTGCAATTGTAACCAAAAAGTGTCAATACGTCCATTTATGAAATAATTTGAACTTAATAGGACTATAAATAGTAATATTAAATCAAGAAATGTTTGAGAATCATTTGTGATACAATTTTGTAATTATTTATATAAATAAAATATTGGGATAAATTAATTTAAGAATGTACAAATTATGAAAATATATCAATTGATGCTAATGCATAGCTTTGAAGGTATATATGCATTTGAAAAATATTATAGAGAAAAATTGGGTATCAACAATATTCATGGCAGTCTGTTTGATATTTCATGCTTGTACAGGCCTCGGGGAAGCCGTTTTAATGAGACCGTCGCCTCCTGGCGAAGAGGAATCCCAAAAACCCACTAAGGGTAAAAAGAGGAAGAAGGAGACGCCGACGAGGTCTCCAAAGTCAAAGAAGCCCAAGGCTCGAAAGTAGACTGATGCCACGGTCTTGACTTCGGCTGCTACAGCAAGTCTTCGTACTGAAGACGAAGATGATGAATGTCGCCCTTTGGTACAAAGGGTAAGACGAAGCGCTGGTGCTTCAAAAGTTGCTGGGTAGAAGACTGCCGAGTCGGAGGTGGCCGATGCAGACCCACCTCGTGCTGAGGAGACCCTCGGGAAGGGTTTGGGTGCAGTCCCCGAGCCAACCGTCTGATATGATACAACCCGTGCCGATGAACACCTGGTTGGAGGAGCCGATTCTGAGGCTCTTCGAGGGTGAGAGGAAGCCCCGATAGATGTTTATGTCATAGGTGGCTTTCAATCGGAACCGTCATTTTCTCTAGGGGAGATACGGGATGCCCAGGACAGGGATGCTCCCGATGTGGGGACCTCTCAGGGAGAGGACGATGTGTTTAAGGGTTACTTCATCAGCGTTGAGGAGGATGCCAATCTCGATTCCCCCATCTCTTTTAAGGAGGCTGAGAGACTCCAAAAGCAGGTGATATTCTTGACATACTATTTGTGCTTCTGTCACGCCCAAAACCGAGGGACACGACCGGCGCTCGACCGGGTAGCCCCAGTCAAGAGGACCTGGATTCCTTTTCCCATCCCACGTATTACCCCGTGACCCCAATGTACATTACTCAATTAAAATTTAAACACATTCTTACAACCTAGAATTAAATCATAGATTTCTGTCATTACCCACAGGTGGTACAGTACTTACAAAATATAAATAACACACAGTTTTACTTTACATGGTCTACAAGTTATACTGCCAAAATACATATGTACATAACCCACATTTCCTGTCTACGTAGCCTCTAAGAGTACGAAGGAGTTATATAATATTTTCCGGTAACAAGGCTCCGACTATACCTCACACAAATACCAAAATAAAAATCCGGAAGAAGAGGTGGCATGACCCACACAGGGCCCCAAGAGGGAAAGGGGATCACCCAAACAGCGGATGGGACGTAGAGGAGGCACTACTGTCGGTGGGCTGGAGTACCTGCTATAGAACCACCTACAATCATCACAAGAATGCAGCTCCCCTGGCAAAAGGGACGTCAGTACATTTGAATTGCACTGGTATGTATGAACGAACTTTATCCCAAGTACAATCAACCAATACACAGATAAGAAAAGGGACAGTAATGGGACCAACAATCAAAACACACGGAAAGAGCCAATCAAAGTCAACAATTTTACAATCTCTCCTTTTTCCCTTTCCAACACCACCATATTCACGAGTTTCATCAATTTCATATCAATAGTGATAACGATCACTTTTCCACCCTTATTACCTCGGCCACCCTTATCACCACAACCCACACCTTATTACTTCGTGTTGCGGCGCGCAACCCGACCCCGCCTGACAATTCATATTTCATAACAACAATGCCAAAGATTTCATCACAAGGCCTTCCTTTCAAGAATCACAATTTCAACATTTATCATTTCATTCACTTGGGTTCAAAACACCCCAAACTTTCATCAAGCATCAATTTATGCACAAGGTGTTGCCATAACCGTTCAACTTATTTACAATGCTTCATATCAATAACTTTAAACAGTTACCATCTTTGCACATAATAAAGTGGGCATGCCAAGTCACAATTCAAAATCTCATCTAACACAGTGGGGTAGAAACTCGACTAGACAATCAATTCACATATTTCCATATAAGTACACATACCGTATGCTTACCACAGCAAGAGGGATTTTACAAGGATTAAAGTTTGCCATACATACCTTGTGTCGAATTTTTCCCTTTTTAATTTCTATCACAAATCACCGGACCATCAAACATCGTCAATCTAATTCATAAGGCAACACATTCATCTTAGAATTGGGAATCATGAACACAATTCGAACTTGCTTAGGCATTTTATCGGATGCTATATGACCCCCCTTAAATTTCTAACCCCTTCTATGTGCATATTTACCCTAACCCACTCTTTTTTACTAAATTATGACGATAAATGGTCATGCATGCAAGGTCTCACTTTTATTCTCAAGAATCAACTTATGTGTGTTTTATTCTTAGCTAAATTCTGAGAATTTGGGGGAAATAGGGTGAAGACTTACCTCTTATGATAAAGAAGATGACGACTACTCGATAAACTTCCAGGACTGAGTAGAGATGGGGGACCAAATTAGGGAATATGAGGACTTCTCTCTCTAGAACCCACCCTCACTTCTCTCTATTTTGATTAGAAGCCAGTTAAAATGAAAGGGGCAGGGGTTAAATGAAACTGGGGTCAGGTATAAAAATTTAGAAACTTAAAAGACCGTGTCGAATATGCGATCAGGAATGCGATCGCATTCCTGACATGCGGTCCGCAGATTGGACCGCAGAATGGCCCCCAGGTGGGCCAAAATTTGAAAACATTCTGCCCGTGTATGCGACCACTATGCGGTCCGCATACACGTTATGCGATCACATTGTGCGTCGCATAACACCCCTCCCCAAAACTCAAAGGCAATAATGCGACAAATATGCGGTCTGCAGAACCGAGATGCTGTCGCAGATTGGACCGCATAATTGTCCCTCAGTTGGGCAATGATCTGCCCGTGTATGCGACCACTATGCGGTCCGCATACACGTTATGCGATCGCATAGTGCGTCGCATAACACCCAAATTTCTGGAAAAATTAAGTTCTTTCAAATCCCGGGGTACTTTTACACAATCAAGGTCCGTTTTAAGAATTTCCTTAGATATAACAACTCGGGGACTTATTCGGGCATTATTTTAAACAAGAAATTTTACGGGTCTTCACAGCTTCAAATTTCCATTCTCGTTTTTCTAACTTTCCTCCTTTGTGTTGTAGGTCAAGAAGCTGTATGACCAAGCTTTCTCCAAGCTACAAGATGAGTTGCTTTGCCGTGAGGAGGAGCTCGAGAACCTCACATCGGAGTCAAGCGATCTAAAGGCTTTATGTGCCCGAAAAGAGGAGGGGTTGGTCGACCTCCGGGCAGGCTCAAAGAAAGCGCTCCAGGAGAGGGATAACTTCATCGAGCAGGTAATCTGGTATTCACAAACTTATCTTTTACCGTCGTAACTTGGCTAATTAGCTTGACTCGTTATTTGCAAATTGAGAAAAAGGATGCCTTGGTGGGGCAGCTCCATGAAGAAGTCGTGGCCAGGGATGCTGAGATCCTCGAGCTGAAGCGGCATAATGATACCGTGGCCTCGGAGAGAGATATTATTCATGGAGATCTATCCTCGACCTCGGGTTTTCTTCAAGGTGCTCAAGAGGAGGTTGCCTCATTATCCGCGGCCAAGACTGAGGCCGATGAATTCGTTTTTATAATCTTCGAATTTGAACTTGGATCCTTTGAGCCCATACTTGGAGTAACAGAAATCCTCGAGATCGGACTGCTCTGATTTTAGTTACATACTTTCTCGGGGTCGGGTCGGTAAGGGGTCAATTTGACCCTCCGATCCTTCGATCTTCGCAAGGTAGCGTCATTCTTATGATGTGACCGCAAAATGACCGAGGTGGCCCAGCCGGTACACTTCCCAAAAAGCCATAATGGCTCTGTCAGAGCTGATTGGCCATCAAAGCAAATGAATAGTCGCTGCTTCTTCTTATATATATTTGTTTCCTCTCAATTGAGGGCTTTGTTGTTCTGCAAAATTAGTTTTCTCTTCAGAGTTCCTTTTCTTCCTTCAGCTCTTCTGCCATTTAAGTTCAAAACTTTGTCTGGGCTTTCATCCTCTTCTTCTTGTTTCAAATATTCATGGTTGTCGTGCCCGAATATGTTCACCAGGAAGAGGAAAGTTCCACCTCGGCTTCCCGCCCAGTCGGTGGTACACCGCCGACGTTTGGTGAACTAACTTCGAGCTATTTTGCCTCAATAAAGGACTTTACGTTAGATAAACCTCTCGATGTTCCAGGCCATCGATAGCATGCATCGAGATTCATTCCATCAATAGAAGAGAGACACCTCGAGGTTGTGAGAAGAGACTGCGGGAAGGGAGAAGAGGTGATGTTGCAGGTACTCTCTCGAGAAGAAGGTATCATGGCCCATGTAGAGGGGTTTTTGAATGTGTACACGTTCCCCTTTACGTTGGGCCCTCATGACAAAGTCGTTCTCGAATTATGTTGAAGATATCAAGTTACCTTGGCTCAGGTTCACCCGTCGTTCTGGTGGATTGTGCTGATAATAATATTCTTCTGAGAAGGCTGGGCTCGAATTCACCCTCAGCCATCTCATTAGACTGTATCGACCTTTACATTATCGTGGTATGATCACTTTGCGATGCTGATCCACCAAGCCCTTTATTGCCAGTGATGATGAAAATGGGACCGAGGGTGGATGAGTCAGTTTGTCCGAGTGAGGACTGCTGATATTATTCCCACGGAGTTCCTGTCGTTTCTTGAGAAATGGATTTTTACACGTAAGTGATACGCTGTACTTTACCATTTTTTGTTTTTATTGGAGTTAGACTCTATAAGAATGTTTTCTTTCTTTCTCCGCAGCGATTTCGTGGTTGCCATATGATGTCCCCGAACTAGCGGATTGGACTCGAAAACTGGCATCTTGCTCGTCCTACGACGAACGCAAGTGGAGAGATGTGTCGAAGGTCAAATGGGAAGCAAAACACCACGGTATGTGTTGTATAGTTTCTTTTTGAGGAATACTTTTCTTTATGCTTATTAACTTCTTTTTTGCAGGCATCAGTGAATTTTCTGAAGTGATACCATGTCCTCTCGAGGAGGGGGAGAGGCCCTTGGCTTCGGAGCCAAGTGAAGATAATAAAAGGAAAGTATCCTCGAGGGACAAGGATGTTCAAAGTGAGGCAAGGCCTGCCCGAAGGCACAAAGAAGATGTTGCCACTGGGGAATGCCTCATATTCATCGGCCGGTGTAGGGGCAGTAATGCAGCCGAAGGGGATGGCTCCTCTTCGACAGCTCGAGCTGAGAAATCTCCCGAGGCTGTTGAGCTTGTTGGATCCGAGGCTTCTAATCTCGAGGGAGAGGCTCCGCAAGAGGGGAAGAGCAAAGATCTTTTATCGTCGTCTTCTTCTCCCTTCGAAGGTACTTCGAGGGATGTTTGGGGCCAGGGGCCGTCTGGGTCAAATAGAGTTCCGAGTGATCGTGTCCCCATTCAGAGTGGTTCAACTGGGGATGATGGGACCAGACCAGTAGACGCGCACTTGACCTTTGAGGAGGCTCAGCGGTTTTTTTCTGAGGTGAGCTTCGGTTAACTTTGTGGCTTTCTCAGCTTCCTGTTTTTATCTTTTAAACTGAAGTTTAATTTTCATAGGCCTTCGACTAGCTCAAGTCCGAGTTGCTTCGCCACGAGTCCAGGTTGCAAAAAGCGTTTGACGGGGAGAAATCTCTCAGGCTTCTCAATGATAATAAGCCAAGAGAGTTGATACACCTTCGATATGAGATGAATCGAAGCCGAAATTACGAAGCCAATCTCGAGAGACAGGTAATCTTTATTTTGAGGGAATGTAGATTTCTTCTCCCATCTTCAGAGATTAATGTTTTGATATCTCAGTTGTAGAGAAAGACGGAGGCACTGGAACGCCTTTGGGGAAAAGTTGTCCAGGCTAACTTTGAATACAAGGAGTTGAAGGCTCGAATGGATGCTCATGTTGCGTACAAAAGGAACACTTTGTCTAAGGCCGCCGCCCTCGAAATACAGCTTCGCAATGCCCGAGAAAATGGCTCGGTTCAGACGAGCAGAGTTGCTAAGCTCGAAATTGATCTTTTAAAGATGAAGGTTGAGGTCATGGATGCTCGGGCTGAAGCCGAAGAGACTCAATCGAACGCCGATAAGAAGGTGTCCATCTATCTAAAGGATGCTGCCGAAGCTCGTATGAAGCCGAGGGGGGCTTACGATCGAGAGAGTAGAAACAATGAGTATGCCCGATGCTAATCCCGGAGGGAAACCCTCGAGGAGATCCATGCTAGGGGCTTTGATCTCTCGGAGGAGATAGAGCAGGCCAAGGCGGATGAGTACGACGCCAAGTTCCTTGTATCCAATGCCGAAGACAATGGGGAAGAGGCCGATGAGGGAGCTGGTCCCAAGGAGGCCGATGGAGCCGTAGTCCCTGAGGGGAAAATAGACTAGGCTTTTTCTTTCTGATTCTTTGTATAGGGCTCTCAGAGAGCATTGTAAATGTATCCTTGTATCATTACATATATAAAAAGAAACCTTTCGATTTTCCCTTTATATAAGTTTCCACTTGCTTGTGTCTTTGTTTCTGCTTTATATTTTGATGCTCGTCAATAATTGGTCCGATGAGTTGGACTTAGAAATGGAACCCTTGGGGTTTGGTGCTCGATGAGCAATAGTTGATAGTTAACCGCTTAGGGCTCAGTCCTCTAGTCAAATTTTGACTCAGGCTCATCGACCCTTAGGTTTTTAAATCGGCCCTGTGGCTTCTTAGGCTGGCCCTTAGGTTCTTACGCATCGGCCCTGAGGCTCTTTTTATATTGTCCCTCAGGCACTTTAGGCTGGGCCTTAGGCTCTTACGTATCGGGTCGGTACGACCTCTAATATGGCTATAGCTTTCCCTCATTAAGGACTTTTTTAAAGTTTTTGTGTTCAACCGACTCTTCGATGGCTCGGCAAGAACCTCGATTATGAGCCGTTATTCGCACCTCGGAAGGTTAGCTCGAAGGATTATTGTTTCGAAGCCTTTTCATTATTTGGAACTGATTATGATCGAAGCTCTTTTGCTTATACCGAGGGTAGCCTGATTAACCGGTTCTTTTCAAAGTAATTTCGAAGTATTTGAAGGCCTGTGATTTTATGGCGACGGTCGGACGTCTCCGAGTCGCGTTAGTTTGACCGGAGCCTTATGACCGTAGTCATTGTGTTTGGCTGTAGCCTTTTAGTCTCCAAGTGCGATAGTCTCGGCCTCTATATCGAGGGTATGACTTTTTAGGGGTCTTAAAAGTTCAAATGTATAGCCTTGACTTTGATATTGGGATTATGACTTTTTAAGGTCTTACAAATTTGGGCATGCCTCGTAGAGGTATTATAGACTTGGTATTGCCTCATGGAGGTCTTATAATTTTTTATATTGCTTCATGGAGGTCTTATTTTTGATATTGCCTTATGGAGGTCTTATAATTTTTTATATTGCCTCATGGAGGTCTTATAAGCTCGAAGTCGCCTCATGGAGGTCTTATCGGTTCGAGTTCTTGGTGGCTCCATGATAGTCCTCGAGTGCTCGAGGATTTCTAACTGTCGATTTATTGCTTGTGGATCGATTACAGGTTTGGTGTTGCATAATGGAGGGCTTACATTTTTTATGTTGCCTCGTGGAGGGATTATATTTTTGTTGTTGCCTCATGGAGGTCTTATACTTTGATGTTGCCTTTTCAAGGGCTTACAGGTTCGAGTGAGCTGACGGTTGATGACAGTCCCCGAGTGTTCGGGAGTTTTTTAGCCCTGGGGCCGTTTCTTGTGAAAATAGAAAACTTCTTTGAAGCACAAAGTGTTTTGATGATAAAAGGTACTCCTTCAATTACTATGTACAAGCATACATGTTTTCGCCGTCGAGGGTTTGATTATTCTATGCGGACACGGTTTATTCGACCGTTTGGTCCGATACATCTTTCTCTTGTCGAGACCCCCTTCAGCATATTTCAATTTCTTTGAGGAAGTGACCTCCCGGGGGGATGCCACCCAGTATTTGAGGTTGATCGAAGAGAAGCCTTGAATACTTGATGAGTTCTCCTTAGGTAGCATATAGGTGTTGCCTCGTTAAAAACCTCGTTGCCAAAACCCATTTGGGATAAAATCTGATCTAAGAAAAAAAGAGCGCAACGCATGCTTTAAAACCTAAGGTCTTCAAGCTAGAGGGTGCTTCGATTCCTCTCAATCGAACACCTGCACATAAGTTAGTATAAAACGTAAATGAAAAGGGAGAGGGTTATACCTGAGCGGTGATGGCGTTTGAACCTCGACATATTTTAATTGCTCGTTCCAAGGACGCGACACGGTCCTTTATCAGTTCATTCGGGTGCAGCCGAGAATGTAGTTTGTGATTGCTACTTGGATGTTTGGTTGTCCTTTGGCTCCTTCGATGTAGAATGTGTCGATGTCGGTGCCACATCGTGCATCGCGAACATCTCTCTTGTTGCATGCTGCTCCCCGTATACCGTTTTTATTTTGTAGTTCGTTGGAAACTTCATCATTTGATGAAGGGTTGACGATACTGCTCTCATGCAGTGTATCCATGGCCTTCCGAGCAAGGCATTGTACCTCATGTCCGCTTCGATGACATGAAACTTGGTATCTTGGGTTGTACCAGCCACGTTGACCGGGAGGATGATCTCCCATTTCGTTGTTTTGCTCGCCATGTTGAATCCATTGAGGACTCGAGAGGCAGGCACGATCTGGTCAAACAGCCCGAGCTGTTCTACCACCCTCGACCTGGTTATGTTTGCCGAGCTACCTGCATCCAAAAAGATTATTTGTAATTATGGAGAAAATGGATAAGTTAGGAGGATGCTCACGTTTGGGATCGTGGTTTTTTTTTCTTTCTTGTTTCTTTGTGAAATCTTTCTATATGTAAGGTAATATGAATAAAACTTTAAAAGCGGCTAATCCCAAACGTGAGGATCAGTTTCAGATGTGGATCAAAGTATTTTTTTATTTATTGAATTTTCAGGTTTAAATTAAAAAACAAATAGCCCAACAAACATGGGACTCAATAAAATGTGTAGATATAAACTGATTTAGAAGTTTTAAAGTTTTTGAACTTCTTTTAACAAATAAAAAAAATGGCCCAAAAAATGGGGGACTCAGATGTTAATGTAAACTGAATTAGCATATTTTAAATTTTCTATTTTAAATTATTTTTTAACCTCAAAATTAGTTGGAGGTTTGTCCTAAATTTTGACATATGTTTAATTATTATTTTGACACTTGGCATAATAATATGCATTTGCTTCTCCTATTCTATATAGATAGAATAGATTTTTTAACCTCCAAATTAGTTTGAGGTTGTTCTAAACTTGGATACATATTTAATTATTATTTTTGATACTTGGCATAATAATATTCATTTGCTTATCCTATTCTATATAGATAAATATAAATAAATTTTGACACTTGACATTAGGGGTGTTCATGGTTCGGTTTGGATCGATTTTTCTCTAAAAAGAAACAAAACCAAGTAAGTTGGTTTTTCAAATATTAGAACCAAACCAAACCAATTAAGTCGGTTTTTTCTCGATTCGGTTTATGTCAGTTTTTTAGTTTTTTCGGTTATTTGTCGGTTTTTCCTTAAATATAAGACATACACTACCACACACATATTCCGGTGACCACATTTTCAACGTGACATTATCAAATCAATTGACCTTTGAGAAATCTATTATTTACAAAAATATATTGATGATAATTGAATCAAATAGTGATGAATAATTTAAGGACTCAATTAAATATTCTTTTTATACATGAAATGGATTCTTACACTTAACAAAAGAAAATTACCAATCAAACTAGAATATAAATGTAAAGAATTGTACTAAAAGTGCAAACGATTAACATTCACCATAAAAAATTTGAAACTTTGTATAAAAATATACATATATATATATAGGTGTAATAATAAATTTGAAATAGCTACCTATAGTCGGTTTGGTTCGGTTATTTTTTGATTAAAACCAAAACTAAATCAAATTTGATCGGTTTTTAAAATTCAAAACCAAAACCAAACCAAACCAAAAAGTATCGGTTTTTTTGATCGATTTGGTTTGGTTTTCGGTTTGATTCGGTTTTTTGAGTTTTTATGAACACCCCTACTTGACGTAATAATATGTATTTGCTTCTCCTTTTCAATATTGATAGAAGAAAGTAGAAGACTAGAGATCTCGAGTAGTCCGTTATGGGAGTATCAAATATTATGCGAAGAAAGAAAAAAGTAGTTACATATAAGGATGAGTGGAATTTTATGATATTTTGGCAATTCTCATGGGTCATCTTACAATTTTCGCCTTTAGTTTTTAAAAGTGATAAACATCATACGGATTAGCCACACACATTTTCCATATCAGCAATCAACCAAGAAATGGCAATTCCTAGCGTCTGCTTGTGTACCAAACTCCCTCCAAATCTAAATAAACTTGAGAGTCCTAACCCGTTCCCACTAACCCATCAATCTTCTTCTTTCTCTCCACAGGTAAATATTCCCATTTGATTCAAAGTCCTTATTCCAGTACAACTTAGCCAATTGTGCTTGAATTTCTTTTAAAAGGTAAAGTAAGTCAATTGTGCTCACAGGTTTCTCTGAATTCAGTTGAGAGTCCGAGAAATGCTTTCGTCTCTTTTGGTGAATCAATATCAAGAGCAAGCTTTCTAGCTCTTCTCTCTGCTTCACTCTTCTTGGCCTCGGATCCTGCTTTAGCGTTTAAGGTATTCAACCCATTTTATTTGGTTTGTTCCAAGCTCAAAATATTGATGAATGGATTGGTGGTTTTTTTTTTGTTTCTCATATGGGTTTGACGCATAATGTGTGTTAATCAAGGGTGGAGGTCCTTACGGTGCTGGAGTGACAAGGGGCCAAGATCTTACAGGGAAGGATTTTAGTGGCAAAACTTTGATCAAACAAGACTTTAAAACGGTAATACTGTGGCTTTATTCACACTACTTTCTTTTTGCTCTTGTACCATTTCATATTTTTTTATTGATATTTACTGGTTGCTGTTTGATTGTACCATCACCTGTCTAAGAATGCATATGTTGTTTATGTGAGTTTGTCACAGTCAATACTCAGGCAAGCTAATTTTAAAGGTGCAAATTTAGTTGGAGCTAGCTTCTTTGATGCTGATTTAACAGGCAAGTTCATAATTCTTTACATTCCATTTCCTGGTTTAGTAGCGGACAAATATGCAGTTGGTAATGTATGTAATAATCTGATCTGCGGTTTTTTGATATTGCTCATCAAAGGAGTAATGCATCTGATGCAAGCACTAGTGCCCATTTGACACACTAATTCTTCCCACTAACTTCTAGAGAAAAAGGGCAGCCAGACGCACTAAACTCCCGCTATGCGGGGGTCCGGGGAAATCTTTTCCTTAAATGAGAATTCTAGAAGATAATCCTTTTTTAAAAGAAAATCTGCAATTTGTATGCAATTGTGAAATGTATCATTACTAATTTGAATCTTTATTATGAAATCCAGGCTTCATTCAGTGCATCCATGTTCCTGATCATATAATTCACTTTATATTCTGTAATAGCGTGAATCACTGTCTTAAACAGTGATCCTATATGAAATGAAAGGAAGGATGTTATATAAGTTCAAATTTCTCGTAAAAGGTTGGTCATGACTTGGTGTTGGTGCTTGTTTCATTGGTGCTTCCTGAAACTGAAGGCTCTTGAATTTTCACCTAAATATCGTTATTTCAGTAAAATGTTATGTTAACGTTATTGTTTATCCATTATGTAATATTCCCTTCATATGGCCAGGGGCTGATCTTTCAGATGCTGATCTTAGAGGGGCTGACTTCTCCTTAGCAAATATGACAAAGGTGAGCGGCTCATTGATTGATTCCATGATCAATACGTTAGTGTTTTCCCTTTGGTTTTGTGGAGAGAAAAATAGCTGCATCAACACAGACCTAGGATAGGTGTCCTTTCTTGTACTAGAAAAATACATTATTTGCTCTTGTACCATTTCAAAAATAGCTTGCCACTTTGCAGACTTAGGTAGACGGGGAAATTAAAAGATTGTTAGTCTTACTTGATTTGGATGATTTTTGTGTTGTAGACTTTAGCCCTCGGAATGGCAGGCTTAGCAGCACACAGAATGCCCTGTTAGTGAGAAGTGATTCGTCGTTTTAAGAAAGTACTTTTGAACTACTGGCACATCTTCTACTCTGACAAGGCGTGCAAAAGGAAAAAAGCAGGAAATTACACCCAATGACTATTGATGGCAATGGGCGGGGCGGGTGCGGGGGTGGGTTTAGACATATGCGGGCCAGTGCGGGTTTAAACATATGCGGGGTGGGTTGAAATAAA